>NQII01007556.1:303-65822 GCA_002778355.1 Clitarchus hookeri
TATTATTATTATTATTTATATTACAGTGTGTGTTTTATGAATGTGTTCAAATTTTATTTTGCGTTTGAAGATGAACATTCTGCTGCTACTAAAGTTTACAATTTCATTGTTGAATAAATTATATTTTATTACGGCACTCGCGTTTAAAACATATCATGCTATTTTGCTACTCTTGCCTCAGTAATATCATCAATTGTACTTGCTGAACAGGAAAGAAAGAACCGTTCCTGTAAAATAGACATGTCTGGTTCTCCCACAGAGTCAAGGGTGCTTGGTAAGCACCCTGCTGCATGACGAAGGCATCCGAGAAGGAGGGGTGAAAGCCGTCAGAGCGGGTAGGGGGAGAGAAGGTACGGTAGTTCTAACTGCGGCCACTGTCGCCCACCCGCTGGCTTCACCGCGAGACCGGAACGACCAACTTGCTCTCAGGTAGGCGGGCGTCTTAAGCCATATAGTGTGAGTANGCTGGCTTCACCGCGAGACCGGAACGACCAACTTGCTCTCAGGTAGGCGGGCGTCTTAAGCCATATAGTGTGAGTACTCTCAGTAGCCAACAAGTGTAAATATCAGGAATAGTATAAAATAAATTATTGGCCATTGCTTTGAAAATATGGACTGATGCCAGGAACTTGCGATTATTTGGCAATATATCAATATATTTGTAACACATCAAGTATTTCGATAGCATTTTTATTCAAATATTTTCTAAAGAATTCTTTTTTGTACTTCCTGTTAATCTAATGTTAAAAAAAATATAAAAAGAATATGGTCCGACAACTGGAAGCCATAGGCAAAAATTAAAAATATAAGGAAAATCGGTAAAAGCAAAGGATAACTTTTACCACTGCATTTACAGAAAGAGCACAGTCGTGGGGGTGGAAATTCACACATACGTGGTTCAACATATGGCTGGCCATGTAAAAAAACGAGTAATCTTTATGTATTAACATTTTTATGGCCCGTATTAACAGTCATGTATGAGCAATTGAAGCTAGTTTTGAGAACAGATGTTAAATAAACGCATCTTGTGATAATTTTCTAAACTAGCGGTTAAGTAAGTCTCAGCTGAGTGTGTTTTCACAATTTCGTTCTTGAGATTGCCGTTTATAAACAGTTACTCTATATAGAGTGAACAACAAAAAATCTCGTTTCACGTAATTAATGTCTGCAGGTGACCTGAGACTCAGACGTGTGCATTGTTTTAGATTATATTACACATATTTATTTATAGTTAATACTAAAATGTTTTGTGTGAAAATCATTTTGATTTTTACGATCGCTGTGAGTGTAACCATTATTATAACGAAATGCATATTTTCCGACTAATTCGACAGCGCATTTGCAATGCTGTATATCATATATCACTACATAAAGGCAATTAATTGATAGATTCCCTGTTTTTGGTTGGAAGCATAGTTTTACGACAATGTTGTTTCGATAATTATTTTTAATAATAATTTTCCGAATTAAACGATTTTAATTTGTACAATATTGGTTTCACATTTCCAAAATACGTTTGACACCTCGTACTACTAACTCATGATGCTACTCCCCATCTGTGGTGTACAGATGGTTCATAGGGTCTACTGTTAATGTTCAGTGGCACAGACTATAGGTGCCTGGGAGGTTGAGGGTAAATAACACAATAACTTATTCTCGACTTCTTAGGTTTGAACAGGTTTATTAAACGGGAATTTACTCATACATTCCCGGCACTGTTGCGGGACTTTATACATACTTNACGGGAATTTACTCATACATTCCCGGCACTGTTGCGGGACTTTATACATACTTTCGGCCGAGGATTTACTCCTTCATTAACACCCTGCGAGTTCAGGCCTGAAGGGCTGGTTACAATGTTCTGGTTACGTTTGTGATGCTGTAGGGGCATTAGGTGTCAGGACACGNTTTCGGCCGAGGATTTACTCCTTCATTAACACCCTGCGAGTTCAGGCCTGAAGGGCTGGTTACAATGTTCTGGTTATGTTTGTGATGCTGTAGGGGCATTAGGTGTCAGGACAGGTCCCTGAGTGACGACGGGGTTACTTATCTGCACATGTTGCGTGGTAGTTGTACCGGCAGTTGAGGTCTGGTGAGTTGAATGGCCTGGATACGTTCCAGCAGTTGATGAGGTCTGGTGAACTCGATGGCCCTGCTAAAGGCCCTCTGTGGTTGGCTTGTTGCACGCAGCTGTCTTACTCTTGACGTAATGCTTCTCGGTGAAGCTCACCACTCGCTCCCATTCTCGGCATAGGGCAGTAACTGACTGCTTATTACCCTACCATGTCCCGGCGAGGGACCCGGTGTGGGCTCCACCCGTCCTTCGCGGCTACAGGCTGCACTGGACAATCCCACTATCTCGAAATGGCACTTCCGTTGAAGTTCATCACTCGACTCCGCCTTCTCGGTGCGTTGCAACTGACTGACTGGAAACTGACTGACTTATGCAGTAACTGGCTGGCAGACTCGCATCCCGACGTGGTGAAACTACTAATCCGACATGACTCCAGTAACAGTCTTTGATTCTGCCCTGCGTTTCGCATATCGCATATCTAGTCTCGATTTGGCTGGCCCCTTAATGTCGCGACTTACAATCTGCGCATTCCGGGGTGGCGGTACTACTCCGCGCCACATACTGCTCGTTGCTTCGACTGGCGGACGTGGCCGGGTTCCGATCTCCCGGCCTAACTCTCTCAGCGCGGCTTAACTCACTCTCTGTGCGGTACTGACGAACTCTGCAGTGATAATGAACTGTCCCGAACTAACCCCCCTGTGTCTGGTAATAAACTGACTGATGTACTGACGTACAGTTGTGGCCGGAGGTCCGATCTCCCCCGGCCGCTCTCGGTAATAATCAACTGAAATCCACCCTCCCTGCAAAGAGGCTTATATCCTTTCTAGCCCCCCCCCCGCCCTAAGTGTTTTACAAATNGACATGTCTCTATTGAAATAATTTAATATTTCAATAAAAGTTCTCTGATTTTCCCACGGGTAGCCACTGAAAATGAACTTTGCGCTTAGTAAAACATACGTGCCGTGCAATATTTAAACATTTTTGACAGCAGGAGGAGGTCAAGTACACACGTCTGGAGAATCGTTTTATTCAAAAGACGTCTGACTATTGAATCCTATTAGTAATTTAAAAATTATGTTAGTATACGCTAGAGATAAATAAAGGGGGACTTAATGACACTTGGTAAAACTTGACGCAGCATTTTTGTCTAGAAATGTAGGTAAAGTATACACTTCTTAAGCATAATTTTATTTGGAACATGTCTGCGTATTAAATCAATAGTTTATATTACCTCTCAGCTTGACCTCGGGATGCGTAAATGGGCGGCACGTGTCATGTGGGGGGGTTAGTGACAGCGCCACTCTCTTAATACTACTAATTATGCCACACGTCAACTACCTATCGATAATTGTTCAAACTATGATACTTTTACAAATTTATTCAAAATTATTAACAGTTTTTTGCATTCAGATTACTTATTGCAGATACAAATATTTCACTTAGAAATGTTATTACTGTTGTTTATTACGACAATGTGCTTTGGAAACACACATAACTGTAGCTATAAAATATGTAAAATGGCAGACATTGTGGCATTAAAATCGAAATATTGCTCCTTTCGTGCCGGAATTTTGGATATCAAAGCTTATATCTTGTTGCTTTGTTCATTCGGCTTTTATGTGAATGACGAATTATTCTCAATTATTTACTTATATTTTACAAGTAGAATTGGTAATTTCTTATCAACACCATTAATTTTTACTTTTAAATGCGTTGTTCAGCACAAGAAATGAGGACAAATTATTTATGAACACACAAAATCTGGCACTAGCCAGAGAAGAATCCTTAGGCAACAAAAAATGTTTTGATTTTTATTTGATGAGACCTTTGCGAAGCCAGAAAATAATATCAACTAAGTACATCCCGAGAAATGATTATAATTTCACGTGAGTCTCAAGACTAGAAACTCATCTAAAGACTGTCACCTGAAATATTTCCAAGACGAGGCTTGAGTAACGAGATCTTAGTAACGGCTGTTAACATAGCCCTAAGTTTTGTGTATAGAAGTATTAAGGCATGTGTATCTTGTAGCATGTCTTCCCACAGTAATTTTCTATTTCAACACAATGTACGTTTTGACAGACATGGTGACCAAGTAAAGGACATGTAGATAGTAAAATCCACCATTTCAAAAGTACTATATCAGATGGAGTGTTTCTGGGATGAAATTGGGAGTACACTTTTATAGCAAATGGTTGTAATGATATAATTTATCCTGACTTTATTGTTACATTATTCGTTATAGTGCCTATAATATTTAGCACAGAAATGTTACAGTTAAAGAATTCATTTAATACAGAACACACATTATATATATGAAGAACTGCAGCTCACACTCTCTGCCCTCGTCTCCTTCCCCTTGCCAGGGCATACTAACAGTCTGCGTGGTACCAACAGCCAGTTGCATACACTTTAGGTGAAATTCTACCTCCAGCAACTGCCAGTGGCGTCATCTCCCGAGTGCGAAAAAATTTAAATCTAACTTCCAGTCATCCTTAACCACATTATGCATATAGCCAAAATTAGAACACTGAACTTTTCTATTTGATATAAATCGATATTACATAGAGCAACAACGATATCACCTCTTAAAAATGTTGCAATGACAAAAAATAATATTCATATTAAAATGAATACCGGTATATAAAAAAACAATGATGATAGCGATTAGGAGGTTTAACATTTATTATCGGTCTTCTAGACACATTGCACTATTATCAGAATATTCATTCATATTAATACCTGAATCATATCTTGCCTTATTATCATTAGTTAGAATTTAAAACCAATAACTATTATTTTACCATCGTCGTTAAAATGGTCATTTTCTTTCAAATAATTTTTTTCCAATTAATAAACATGTGCTTTTTTAAAATTAATTAGATTAAATAAACAACATTACCAATCTTATTAACGACAATAACTGTTATCCATTTAAGTGCACCCTTAAAAAAAAAATTGACAAGAACTTTATCTCCTAATGAATAAATTTTACATGTTAACTTTTAAGTCAAGTTAAACCTCACTCTCATTTATATTGACTTTTCAAAACAAAACCTTTTATTACAATTAAGACTAATAACAGGAATTTACAACGATATTACACTATTTGTTTCATAATTCAACATAAGGCTCATTGGAGATACTCCAGTGACACTTCAAGGCATACACTTAAATGAAAACTGGCCCTGATTAACACATATCTCTTATGGTACATTATATTTAGTAAAAACTATTTTTATCAATTATTACTTAAATGATTGTTCCTCTCGTTGTGCAAAACCATTAGATCTAGGATTATACTGCGGAACTTGAATTAGCATAAAACCTGAAGTATGACAAAAATTATAGAATTATTTTGCAACAAATATAGGCCGATTGTCTGACACCATAACACTAGGCACTAAAATTCAGGGAAAAAAATTAAATTAATGAATAATAATATTATAAAACATTCAGTCCACTTAGTGTAATAATCTACAATAATTCAAATTTTGCCTACTGGGTGTCTAATAAATTTGTATGCATTCTATTCCAAGGACAATTAGAAACAGACCATGATTTAATTACATTACGACCACTATTATTAACAATTACACAAATTTTACATGCTCGAACATTTTGCTCAATATCTCCAGTTATACCAAACCACCAAAAATATGATCTTGCCATCAATTTACATCGAGTAATACCAACATTATCTGTATGAATTATTGACAAAACTGTTTCTTTCAAATTATCAGGGATAACAACCCTGTTTCCAAACATAAGACAACTCTCTTGGACAAACAATAAATTACAATAAATAAAATATTTTTTTATCTCTGGTTTATATTTCAATTACTTAAAATTACCACTTAGCACAATTTCTAAAACATTGCTCAATACAACATCACTAGAAGTTACATCAGTTATTTCTTTATATAAAACCAGTAGAGTAAACATATAAACAAGTTACAATCCAGTTCATTATTAGGTAAAATAATAGAAATTTGCCTGGTAAATGAGACAAACAAAAAGCATTATGAATTCTGCTACCTATCTTAATTTGTATTTTCTACTGGTAAGATAAAATATAATAGACCATTTCCATTTAAGCAAACGAACAGCAGAGTCCTGAGAGCGCTCTTTCTTTTCAGAAAACAGAGATAATAATATCTTATTAACAGTATTTATTGTAACCTTATTACCTATGCGATACTTACGGAACTTAGTAACACCAAATATTATACCGAATGCAAGTAACAATTCCTTTGAGCAGAAGTAAGTGTAGCTGACTCAAAACAGCAGCTTTCTTAATATTATCACATATCTGACTTAAAACTGCACCCACGTCATAACAACTACTTTCAAAAGTTAGAATACTTGGCTTTGAAGTGTCAAACAGAACTAAAATAATTTTTTCTGAAATTATTGATTTACTTTTTAAAAAAAATTGCCAGCACTCATTAGCCCATTTCCATGGAATACCTCTTCTAAGCTGTTTATGTAAAGGTTCTTATATGTCTGGAGTCATTTTAGTAAACTTATGATAATAATTGAAAAAACCAAGATAAGACTTCAACTGAGTGATATCTTGTGGACGCGGAAAAGCAATTAGTTTCTAAATTTTTGAATAACATAGAATAAGGCCATTTACAGTAAGAACATAACCTAATATTTATGATGACTTAACAAGAAATTCACTTTTAAAAATTGATTTTAACATTGTATTCATTTAGGTGACTTAAAACTGTAAATAACACAAATTTACAGGAATTATAATCTTTACCTAAGTATATAATCTTGATAAACACCACAATGATCAAGGCCTTCGAATATTTTATCTATGACAGACTGAAAAATAGCCGAAGCAGATGACAGTCCAAAGAATAAACGGTTACAAACAAATAAACCTCATATAAATTAATTTTCAAGAATTTGTTACTATTTTTATCAACTTCTAACTGTAAATAGGCATTTGATACACCTATTCGACAAAAAAATTTACAATCATGAAATTTTTAAAATATATATTCTGTTTTTTGGCAAGGGAAATCGTTCTACTGTTACAAATTTGTTTAAAGTTATCTTCATATCTACCCGTAACTTGTCACCAAATTTTATATACATATAAGGGTCAAATAATGTACTCCAATGTCTCACGTGAGATTGACAACCCAACTGTATTTAAACAATCAAATGCACAATTTGAACTTAACCCTATTGTGCACGCATAGAGCCAGCATTAGAAAATTAAAGTTTTTTTTTTGATACATATCGATATTACATAGAACTACAATAGTCGAGATCATGGAATTGCTAGATAGCGGTCGGGGTCATTCATGCAAACAACATGGCAGGTGGGTTCCATACAGTAAACAAATATGGCGGTTGGGTTTCATTAATGTAAATTCACAAGGCAGCTGGGAATTATTAACACAAACAAATATGGCTGCTGTCTCTCCTGATCCACTGGGATTGATTAGGTGTCTCGAGCCAACTGCTTACAACCATGATAACATTCCATATATTTGTTTAGGAAAAGGCAAAGTGATTGGTAGTGTATATTTCCTGTACAATTATAAGTTTAAAATGAATCTACATCATTTACAGTTTTAGAGAGTTTTCTGTGAAATACATTATAGAGATTTTTAAGANATAAGTTTAAAATGAATCTACATCATTTACAGTTTTAGAGAGTTTTCTGTGAAATACATTATAGAGATTTTTAAGAAGACTGTAATGCCAAGTTAAAATTTCTACATGTAAAAAAAAATGTTAAAACTGTTGCCTTTTACAAGAATGATTCCGTTTTACAACTGCAAGCCTGTCTCTCTCTCTCTCTCTCTCTCTTTCCCTCTCTGGGCACAGGCAGCGGTAGGGAGTTAGCATACAGAGCATCAAGGGCCGACTCCTTGCCTATGTGATATCTGTCCAGTGTAATATTGCAATGAGAACATGCATGCATACTCACCTATTTCGTTTGTCATATTTTCTCGGCGGCTATATNTAAGTTTAAAATGAATCTACATCATTTACAGTTTTAGAGAGTTTTCTGTGAAATACATTATAGAGATTTTTAAGACGACTGTAATGCCAAGTTAAAGTTTCTACATGTAAAAAAAAATGTTAAAACTGTTGCCTTTTACAAGAATGATTCCGTTTTACAACTGCAAGCCTGTCTCTCTCTCTCTCTCTCTCTCTCTCTCTTTCCCTCTCTGGGCACAGGCAGCGGTAGGGAGTTAGCATACAGAGCATCAAGGGCCGACTCCTTGCCTATGTGATATATATCCAGTGTAATATTGCAATGAGAACATGCATGCATACTCACCTATTTCGTTTGTCATATTTTCTCGGCGGCTATATNTCCAGTGTAATATTGCAATGAGAACATGCATGCATACTCACCTATTTCGTTTGTCATATTTTCTCGGCGGCTATATTTTCTGTCATTTCCTGCAAGATAATGCTAGTGATGATAGTATTTAATGATTATTTCACATTCATTGCTCATGATTACCTGTTTTTCATGCAAAACTTTGGCCTCTGCAGGCAAATGAGGTGTCCAGGGTCGCATGACTTTTCAGTTCTTCGTCTGATACGAAAGGTGAAATATCGTCTTATCTCTCCTGAGCTTCTTACCTATCAGTCTTGTTAGTTATTTAACATCGTATTGCTTGCTTGTGTTTGGCATTTGGGCCACGTGACATCTCAGGCTCTTCAAGTGTATAAGGCGGACAGAGTCGCATATCGTCCGGGTTCATGTGATGCGATAGGTGATAGTCTTATCTCTCCTGATCATCTTAGCTATATGTCTGATAAGTTATTTTACGTTACTTTGCTCGCTTGTGTTTGGCTGTTGGGTCATATTGCTTTTTGGTCTCAGCAGTTATAAAAGGCAAGCGAAGTCACATAATGTCTCTGTTATTCTTCTAAAGTGATATGTGACAGATCATTTTCTCTCTCCTGACCTTCTTTGCTATCAGTCTGGTAAATTATTTCATGTACGGATCCTACACAACAGTTTGCTTGGTATTGTCGGTCAGGCTTGTAATTTTGCATATAATATCTACCAAGATAAAAAATCTGCTCACATTTCAATTTTTTGTTCGCACCTGTGAAGAATTAACGTATAGTCCATTCACGGTTATTTGGAACTTTTGTAAAGCCCTGCTAAAGTTCTACTGCTATGATATTCCTCCACCTCATACAAACATAGCTTAACTATGTCTAGAAAATCACACCAAAGGAATAACTCACTGTATTTATGCGCACTCGGTAGAATAATCTTTGCATAAGCACTATTTCTTACTAGGCATTACCACAACACATATTCTCTCCCTGTTTTTATTCATATTAAATGGAGTATTAAAGTTTATAGATAAAATATAAGTAAAAGATAAGTTTAACAAGATATAAGATACTTTTATGTTAACAGAAGTATAAAATAAGGTAATTTTATGTTAAATAAGGTATAAAACGCTTGTGATACATTAAATATTTAGGAAATACCTAAGCACGTAATACATGGTGTGATTTTTCAAAGGTTTGATTTAAAGAATGTGAAGAAACAGCGGATAGACTATATACATATTCTGTGGCATATTGTATGGGGCGTTCATAAATTTTAATAAAATTAACCACAATATGTATTTAAATTTATTATAATATACGATTTATTTGATTCCTATGACATGTTCATATGAAATTAATTTATTACACAGCCCCAAACAACAATTTGTACATATTATTTCTCTATATGTTATTTTCTTACAGAAATCAAGAAGATGCGTTAATTTTATAGTGTGCCTGCAACCGGCATCAAGACTTCGTCTTTCGTGGTGCTATCGCAGACTCCACTGGGGCTACCTATTTTGTTGGCGATGCCATTCGCGCCACCGTCGGCAAAATCTACAAAGGCGATACACCGACACGCATGTCACTAATGTGCTTTAGTCACATCCCTACAACCGACAGTCATGCTAGATGCTCTTAAGACCCTCTGATGGTGAATACATGTCCTTTTTTTTTTTTTTACAAATGTCATAGATTTGCCATTTATGCCACATTGGAGACCCATCAAAAGGGCAGAGGAAACAAATGTAAGCCGTCTTCCCTTTTTTTCCTAATTGCAAAAAAAAAGTATTCTGTGAAAAACCACCATGTCCATCATTACAGAGAAACTCAAAACGAGGTTACAAGCGAAGCCAAGCAGGTCATATGTATTTCCAATTATTATTTCGCACAGACACCATGCAGATGCAGAGCTGGCCATCCGACGAACTGCAGTACAATCATATCTCTGAGCCTCCCCAAAATTATGTTAGGATGTTCACCACGGTACTTTCGTACGTGTAAATAATAGTTAAACACCGAAACTTATCAATACAACTCACTCGCGAAGTAAATGAAGTACGAAAAAAAATCTTGGTTTTCCAAACATCTAGTTCCCTTGCAACCCTCAGTTACATAGAAGAACTCGTGGACGGAAAGACTAAGGGCCAAAGCAGCCAGGGGAAAAAAGGGCAGTTCTCTTGAGATATCGCCAATAAAATGGAGACACACACATAAGATTTATCGATGGATGATATCGGCTCTCAAGACCTCGCATTTAAGAGTCGCCCAAACATCTTCAATCTTTACTCACTCAATGGATGATATCATGAATCTACGAAATTTGCAAGTCAATATCGCCTGCTTATCGCGCAGAAAGAGGAGTGGTATTCAACAGGAAGTTGTACAGGGTCGATTTCAAGGAAAAAAAAAACACACGCTTATATATATTGGTTGTATTGTATGTATGTAGGGCTGGTATGGTAGGTCTAGGACATCATATATATATATATATGTTCCAGGTCTGGGACAACCTGTATATATATTATATATATCATATATATATGATATACCATACCAGCCCGTTTTCTCTAAAACGGTGCGTCCGTCCATTTTACCCGTTCGGGTAAAATGCTTTGCAGGCAAACCCTTAAGGACAAATTGAATGGTGAAGCCTACATTGCCTAGAATCTGCGGTAAACTAGTAGAAACGAAGGTAACTTCAGAATTTTAAATGGAAAGATAGTACAAAATTAGTATCGTTGAATAGGTCTCACAAAACTGAACACTTTTGTCTGGAAAGTCTTTTGGTATGTGCCGCCGATTCGATGATGTCAAAAATCTCTGTGGCGCTGACGAGATGATGTGCGTGAAATACTTTTTTATAATGGTGGTAGGCGTAGTGAAGAAACACACTTTTGCTCACACTTCCAGTTTGAAATAAGCACAATTCATGCAGTTTAGCAGTAAAAAAATTCATGAATTTTAAATTAGAAATAAGGTTTTTGTTTAGAAATTATTAGAAAATAACACATTTTATTGTTTCCTGTTTACTGCAATAGGTGTACGAAATGTTTCCGCCATGTTCTAAGCTCATTCGTGCCGGTCTTCGGACACTTTGGGTACCTACAAGTATCTCTGCAGCTGGCAGCGACCGGTATGCTACCCTAATTCGGTCCTTCAATTCATCTCTCGTTGTAGGACACTGTTGATACACAGTGTCTTTAATGCATCCAAAAAAAATAATCAAGGGGAATTAAGTCTTGCGACCGTGGCCCACTCTCCCAATCCATCGACCAGGAAAACTTCGATTTAAAGCATGTCTGGCCACTAAGGAAAAATGGGCCGGGTATCAATATTTTTTGCAGCCACATTAACAATCGTGTTACTAGTGGAACATCTTCTAGAAACTCAGTCAATGGGTGTTACAAAAATTCGGAGTACCGCTCACCATTAAATTGTTCATAAAAAATAAGGTCCAATAATTTGATCATGGATGAGTCCACACCAGGTATTTAAGCTTCAAATGTGCTGGTTGTCCTGCTGAAGTAGCCAATGAGGGTTTTCTGCTGACCAATAGTGAGCATTGTGGATATTTACATCCCCATTATATTTTAATGTGACCTCATCTGTACACAATACGATAGTCGGGAAGTCCAAATTTTGATTTATAAACCAGATGCAGAGCAAATTTTTGTCTGGAAATCATCTTCGCTTAATGCCTGAAGGACAAGTATGTGGTAGGGATGTAAACCGCCATGGTGTACGATTCTCCAGATTGTACTTGTGCCAACTACGCAATCCCGTGCTATTCTTTGAGTAGAAAGTTGTGGGTCAAAATTAATTGCAGCAAGAAACTCTGCACTTCTATCGTCTCTAATACGTCTTCTGACTTGGTTGTTGCGATTTCGGTTTGGTTGCACCTGGCCACTATTTCGAATCTGTGCCTCCAATCGCTGAAAAACATGTCGTGACCAGCGTGGACGGTCTTGATACCTCCCTGCATAAACACGCTCTGCTTGTCGGTAATTCTGGCGACTTTCTCCGAGCACCATAACCATGTTAAATGCCTCTAAGTTTAAATACGGCATTACTGTACGAATAACATAAACAAAGTAAAAACTACGCTAGAAAATTTTCACTGTGCACGTACGGCCAAAATGCCTCCTGTTCGACATGAAAAATGGCACAAACAGAGGGGAAATGCAAGTACTGCTACTAGAGCCAACAGTTCCCTCCGCCTCGTTTGGGCTGGCGTGGCGCGATGCAACATCGGTTGTGCCAGACAGAGAGTATTTCGATATCTTCAAAACTGTTAAACATACCAAAAAAACCTTCCAGACAAAAAATGTCCAGTTTTGCGAGCTCTATTCAAACGATACTAATTTTGTACCATATTCCAATTTGAAATTCAGAAATTCATTTCGTTTCCTCCGGTTTCCAGCAGATTCCAGTCAACGTACAGTTCGCTATATACTTAGTCCTTATAGGTATGCTTACAACGCATTTTACCCGGAAAGGCTCGGATACACCGTTTTCGAGAAAAGGGGCTGGTACGGTAGTTCTGGGACATTCTATATATATCAGGAACTATTGCATCGATTTAAACGAAATTTTGTATTTTAAAAGTGCATCATATAAGTGTCCAATTTAGAGATGGATATCGTTGGTCAGCCATTTTGGAAGATAGCACCACATGAAAAAAGAAAGCATTTACATTATGCCATGAAAACTACTAAACTATTTTGCCCCAAATGNGGAAGATAGCACCACATGAAAAAAGAAAGCATTTACATTATGCCATGAAAACTACTAAACTATTTTGCCCCAAATGTAGTACATAAGTAATACTATAGTAGGCCATGTACACATATGCAATTCAAATGTAAAAGAAACTTACTTTCAAAATAGCTGCCATACAAATACTTTGGGTTTATTTTGCATACATTTCATCGAATACCGACCAAATTTGCAATACTGACAGAATCTATTACAATCATAATATGTGCCAAAAGTAACCATCNTTTCATCGAATACCGACCAAATTTGCAATACTGACAGAATCTATTACAATCATAATATGTGCCAAAAGTAACCATCTTTGTACATTATTTTGTAAGATAGCGCCATATGTATTTATGAAGTTTTTATGTAGTTTATTAGGAAACAATAGACCGATTTCTACCAAATTAGATATATAAGTAGTACTTCAGCAGCTGATGTAAATATATATTTTTTTAAGAGTATCAGATACTCATTTCCAAAATGGCAGCTTTATTGTCATTTTTGAATACTTACTTTATATCTTCGAAAACATGTAACAATTCCATCTTAACTTTGTATGCTGGGAGAATATAGTACAGCCATCAAATGTGACCACACTTAGCCTCTTTTATTTGCCAGTTTGGGAGATAGTGCTACAAGAATAAGTAGAACTTTAATGTAATATCTCGGGAAACAGTAAACCGATTCCTATCAAAATGGCAAGTAAGCAGTACTGCAGCAACTGATGTCGAACTAGAATGTTCTACGTAGGTCAATAATTTATTTTCAAAATGGCAGCCATATAGCTATGCTAGCTTTGTATGTTATATCGTCGAAGCAATGAAATTGAATCCAATGTAACTATATGTGCTGAAATTGTATTTTACAGCTATAAAATGTGCCCACACAAAATTTCTTTCTTCCACCATTTTGTATGATAGCGTTACATGACACATTAAAATTTGAATGTAGCCATAACTCTAGAAAATTCAAAAGACCTTTACCAAATTTGGTAATTAAGTAGCACTACAGCATGACATGCAAACTGATATGTTTTAAGTGGTCCAGACACTTATTTTTAAAATGGTGACTATATAAACATTTTAACTATGTATGTTTTGTCTACGAATCTACGAAACAAAATTCAACTTCAATTTGTAGGCTGGCAGTATCCTAACTCATATTATAAATGCGAAAGTGTGTTTGTTTATTTGTTTGTCCTTTCACGTCCCAACGGAGCAACGGATCGACGTGATTTTTGCAGAGATAGTTGGAGGGCCGGGAAGTGACATGGGCCACTTTTTATCCCGAAAAAAAAATCTCATTTCCTCCACAAAAAATGTTTAGTAAAAATAGCGCTCAGGGTGCAATGCTGTGTCAATGAAAGTTGCTAGTGTGGGACGACGTCACAACGGAGCAACGGATTGACGTGATTTTTTGCACAGAGATAGTTGTAGGGCCGGAAAGTGATATAGGCTACTTTTTATCGCGAGAAAATATCTCATTCTTTTGGGGAAATTCTTATTGGAAAATTAAAAAGTACACAAACGCAATAACAATGCAACATCGCAACCGAGCAACAGATCAACGTAATTTCTTGCACAGAAATAGTTCGAAGTCTGAAAGGTGATATTGGCTACTTTATATCGCGAGAAAAAATCTCAAAAAATTTACAAACGATAATAGTGAATCAAGTCGGAAAAAGGTATTGCCGCCAGCGCGCTCTCTTACAATACGCTGTCTAAACCGTTCAAGATGGAACAATATCATGTAGTAAAGAATTGTGTAGAATAAAAGACCTAAAAAAAACTCCGCGGTAGAATATATCTATCTATAACAGAGAAATACTAAAAAGTGTTTTTACCATTTAATTCACCGAGACGTTGAGTTTTATAATATGTATAGAGAATAGAAGATTAACACTAAGTAAAATTCAACTTTATTAAAAAAAAAAAACTGAACAATAATTCTGTAGCCACGCGAGCGGAGCCACGGGCACTGCTAGTATATTATATAAATCAAATTTGTGTATACAGATCCCCATTTCTCCTCCATTTTGTAAGATAGCCCCGCGTGATAAATTA
Organism: Clitarchus hookeri; assembly: GCA_002778355.1. Classification (NCBI taxonomy): domain Eukaryota; kingdom Metazoa; phylum Arthropoda; class Insecta; order Phasmatodea; family Phasmatidae; genus Clitarchus; species Clitarchus hookeri. The sequence goes on from NQII01007556.1 coordinate 15,541, forward strand.
AAGTTTTTGTGTCATACCTCGGGGGGAAAATCAACAGATTTATTCCAGAGTTGACAAAGAAGTTGTACTGTGGCAGACCTTATTAATTTATATGTTTTGTGATGGTGTCATATCAACCACGAGCACCTGCCATAAGAAAACCCGTGCCATAAGCTTCTGTTCTACGAGATCTACATGGATTGACTGCTGAAATTATTTAGATGGTATCTTATCTCTGTGTGGGTGCTCTGTTTGACTCGCTCGCAATGCCGCAGGTTTCGGTAGACGGGCTGGAGGTATACTGAGCTCTCGCCACCTCGCCAAGCTTATTTGTCGGGTCACTCCTCCGCCTCCACCACCAGGTGTCTTCAATGCCATCTGGAGGCGTTCCTGCAGCATATGACGTCACCATGGGGTGCTGCCTATACTTCTTGAAGATAGAAAAATGTTCCATATCTTAGATTTGAAGACATACAGTAAATTTCTTCTCATTTTTTGGAAGGAGAAGCAGAGAGGGACTTTGCGAGAATGTAACTGCGTTCCTTAGGGGCAAACAGCTGCCAAACTCATGTTATCAATATATGTATTAAGTCACCCAATGGGGTTTTTATATCTTTTTAATGTTGTATATTTTTAATAATGTAAATCTGGAGTTTCAAGTTACATTATACAGTAGGTATTTTGCTGTAAACTGAGGGGATTTTNTATTTTTAATAATGTAAATCTGGAGTTTCAAGTTACATTATACAGTAGGTATTTTGCTGTAAACTGAGGGGATTTTCATGTAACTTTTATTGGGTTTTTAATTAATAATTTTGTATAATTTTTTTTCCGTGTCAATGATTGGTTTGTGCGTAATCTTTATGGGGCTGTGAAAATAATTTCCATGATATTGGAACCACTAAATATATTGTGTAACTGAGAACATTTGAACCTTTGCTTTGCAAACCCAAACTTAATTATCTGTTAGCCACACTACAGGGGGGTCTCTTTTTCGTTTGAAAAGATGTTCCACTGGAAGAAGTAGAAATGGAGTCTCTGCCTCATGTGTCGGCAAGCTACCACCACATCTATACAGAACTCTGTGTCACTGCTTCCATCAGTGTTGTCAGTTAAAAAGGGTTTTTCAATTTAATTTTCTGGTTATGTTGTTAATATATTGGGTTTGCCAAAGTTTTGAACTGACCGGAAAATACAGCACACAAACTGACCCAAGCATTACTTCTACAGGAGCAGTTGGCACTTCCTGGATCCAATTATTAGAAAAAGAATCCCCGCAAGCAAGTTTGAAAGACGCTAGAATAGTCTTCAAGGCGGAGGACAGCATTGATGTACTGAGACAGTAAATACGGTTTTTGTGCGGATAGGCAGATCTGCTAGTACAACCGAAGGTGCGTCCATGGCAGTTTTTAAGCATTAAAAGTACCTTCCCAATTATTTGGGTGATAGTTTTCCGGTAGTGAATAACTTGAGTCTGAGAGCTGCAGTAAATTTGCTAGTTCAAATGGAAAAAAATTGTTTCAATTAAAATCAGTGATGGGTATATTATTTATGCTGCCATCTTGTTGAAAGTTACGGAATCATTGTAAAGTGTTGTAGGGCAAGCTATTCAAGAGCGGTTGCCGTTTAAATATTTTTTCTCAGGCTATGATGAGTCAGACAAGTACCCTTGTAGAAATTCCACATTACTGTATGAAAATATTAGACAGATTACAACATCCCGGTGAATCCATGCAAGAGTTTGTTATGGAGACATTTAGATGGATGAAAGTATTGGGTTTGCCGTGTGAGGAAATTAATTCGGTTGAAATAATGTTAACTTATTACCAGAGAACAGTAAATTTGTTATGCTTGCAACAAAACCGCAAACATTATAGGATTTGTTAAAGTAATGTTATTCAAAAAGAATTTACTGTTGGAGACTGCATCCAGAAAGGTAATACTGAGGTTAAGCCTAAGCGGCAATGCAGAATTTGTTTTCAGACAAATCATATTACTGAAAAATATTTCTACAGAAACATAATGACAGAAAATAAGTATGGGACTAAGGGAGTTATGTACCGCAGGAAAATGGGGAACAACAGGGCGATAGGAAAGAGGAGGGGAAAAAGGTCTAGGTTTTAAAACCTGGGAAAAACAGTAATTTGTTTTAGATGCAGGAATCCTGGACATTTTAAATTTCATTGTCTATTGCGGAAAAAACCCACTGGCATTGGTGCCGTTGCGAACACAAATTTGCGTAGTAAAAATGGTTTGTTATTCGTTCCACTGAGTATTGGTGATTTTAAAGTGTCCACATTAGTTGATTCAGGTGTGNTAGTAAAAATGGTTTGTTATTCGTTCCACTGAGTATTGGTGATTTTAAAGTGTCCACATTAGTTGATTCAGGTGTGTCTGCGTCTTTAACGAAACAGGAACTTTGTATCAAAATTATAAGTGACACGCAGGTAGGCAATATTCAATTAGAAAGGGAGAAACGGTAGTTTTTATCTCTGGTGGATGGAGGTCTGATCAAGTTAAATGTTGTTGCAGTGATTAAAAAAAAATTGGCCATTTTTCATGGAAGTTGCAATTTGGGGTATTTGAAAATTTGTCACATGATATAATATTGGGCATAGAGTTCTTGGAAAGAACACACTCTTGTATTGATATGGCGAACCAAATTTTAAATTTGAATTTTTCTCCTGATATTCTTATTGCGTTGCAAAATAAGGTGTCACGTTGTCGTAAAATTCAGTTTTTACAGCATATGGAAACTGTAACGCAAGAAATACTGGAAATAAAAACAGAGTTAAGTGACGTGATTATGGCTAAGAGAGGGCATTGCGTAGAGTTACCTACAATATTAAAATTAAAAGATAGAGAACCCCTGGTGCCGGCACCATATCGTGTGTCTGCGCAAAAAATTGCAGATTTTAAAACAGCTTGTTATTGATCTGCAGGAACAAGATATTACAGATAAGTCAACTAGAGCATACGCTGATCCATCATTTTTGTTGCCGGAAAAACCTGGCCAATATCACCAAATATGGNAGATAAGTCAACTAGAGCATACGCTGATCCATCATTTTTGTTGCCGGAAAAACCTGGCCAATATCACCAAATATGGGACTGTATGAAAATTAATCAGAAATTGTATGTGGATGCATACCCGTTACCAGTCATGGAAACAGTTTTCCAACATTTGCAAAAAGCCAAATACATTACTATCTTGAATTTGAATTCCGCTTTCTTGCAGTGTGAATTGCATCTTAATTCTAGGGAGTCGTTAGCCTTTTGCTTACCACGGGGCCATGGGCGTGAATTATGACTCATTAGTTATGTCACAAGTGTTAAATCACGTGTTGGGATGGTACGTTTTTGAGTAAGTTTTCATGTACATTGACGACATANAGATAAGTCAACTAGAGCATACGCTGATCCATCATTTTTGTTGCCGGAAAAACCTGGCCAATATCACCAAATATGTGACTGTATGAAAATTAATCAGAAATTGTATGTGGATGCATACTCGTTACCAGTCATCGAAACTGTTTTCCAACATTTGCAAAAAGCCAAATACATTACTATCTTGAATTTGAATTCCGCTTTCTTGCAGTGTGAATTGAATCTTAATTCTAGGGAGTCGTTAGCCTTTTGCTTACCACGGGGTTTATACCAGTGGACGCGTTTGCCCATGGGCGTGAATTATGACTCATAAGTTATGTCACAAGTGTTAAATCACGTGTTGGGATGGTACGTTTTTGAGTAAGTTTTCATGTACATTGACGACATANAGTTATGTCACAAGTGTTAAATCACGTGTTGGGATGGTACGTTTTTGAGTAAGTTTTCATGTACATTGACGACATACGTATGTGTTTATAGCAAGACGTTGGAAGAACGCCCTAACCATATACAGATAGTGTTAACGGTAAATCTCGAAAAACTAGTTAGGCACAAACCGCATGTACAGTATTTAGGCTTCATCATTTCCGAGGGGAATTTGCGTACCGACCCCTAAAAGATTAAGGCCCTTACAAATTTTCCGTCGAAGAGAAATTTGCGAGGCAAAAAAATATTTTTAGGAATGGTTGCATTTTATAGTAAATTAATACCCAATTTTACAGAACTCGCAGAAACTTTATATCTGTTAAAAAAGAAAAACGTACATTTTGTGTGAAATTCTGAACAGCAAAATGGATTTCTGAAATTGAAAGAAAATTTTATAAATTCACCAGATTTGCTCTTGCAAAACTTCAGTGAAGAATTTTTATTTACTCTGATGCGAGTTCCATAGCTACTGGGGAGGTTTTGAGCCAAAAGAAAAGGTGTAATTTTTTCTTATAGCGTATGCTAGTAAGTTGTTAATCGAAGGAGGAAATAAAATATACTCTTTGTGAAAAAGAATGCCTCAGTTGTAAATGGGTGATTTAATAGTTTTCAGATTATTTAGATCACACGCCATTCTGTTTTTTTTTAAGGACAACCAAGTAATGAGCTGGTTGTTAAAACCGCAAAAGGCAGCTGGTCACTTGGCGCGGTGGTTAGTTTGTCTTGCACATTTCGAATTGAATGTGCATCATATGAAGGGGACAGACAACTCTGTCGCATACGCGTTTTATCTTATGTTTTGCGAGGACGAGTTTGAGACACTAACAGAAAATGGGGCTACTGATTGAAAACGTTTTTTAAAGTANATCTTATGTTTTGCGAGGACGAGTTTGAGACACTAACAGAAAATGGGGCTACTGATTGAAAACGTTTTTTAAAGTATAAGTGTTTTTGAATTAAAAACACTTCAAACTTTTCCGATCATATTTGCAGATATAAAAGAGCATAAAAAGGACGATGTAAAGGTCAGCACGTACTTTCTGAAATAAAAACAGGGAATTATGGTTGTGTAGTTCACAAAGAATTTCTGGGCGAATGGACAAAGAAGGGTAAGTTTAGGGTTTTTGTTCTGGAGAAATTACGGCCTATGATTTATAAGTACTATCATAAATCATTTTATAGTGAACACATAAGACGGGACAAAACATTAACCCATGTGATAGAACTTATCATGAAAAGGCCTAGAAAAGTAGGTTAAGAGTGGCCGTGCGTGCCAACAGGCTAAACAAAAAATTCAGAAACCGTGAGGGTAATACGCTGGTACTGTAGCGTCGTATCCGTAAGAGCATGTTTATTTAGATGTCATGGGTTCGTTGCCCAGAAGTACCACTAGATACGTATATGTTTTAGTCTCCATTGACAGATTCAGTCAATTTTGTTTATTTTTCTTATTATGTAGTATAAAAGCAGGAGAAATGTGTAAGGTGGTGATCATGCAGCGATTATACAGTGATTTTGGATTACCCGTTTTATAGTGACACATAACTCTATTTAATTCCCTCCTCATGAATTTAGAGATTTAAATTTTATATGGGGGTAAATATGGTGCAGACCGCCCCGTACAACCCTCAGGCGAATTTGATTGAACGGGTTAACATAATCATTAAAATTGTCTTACGTAGTTTCCCAGTCCGATACGCAATGTATTGGATTGTGTGTTATATTTTCTTTTCTTATGTTTCAATATTGTTGTGCATAGTGCACACAAATATGCTCCCTCAGAAGTATTTTTGGGTAGACATTTGTTGCCCCCGCTTGTAAATATATTGTCACTCCAAAGTATTTGTTTGGAGAATGTGGACAATTAAAAATTAGAAGAAATATGGCAGATATGACACGTAATTTGGTAATGTATCACAAACCAATGGAAAGGAAAAGTAATCTTTCTTACATTGAAGAGTAAAAAAAACTGGTACAGGCGTGCGTATGCAAATAACAGAGGTATGGAACCAATCAGAGTAACGCGATGCGGTCGGCAGCTATATCGGTTACTGCTGCTACAGTGGCAGGTTATCAAGATTTAAGTGAGTTTGAACATGGTGTTGTAGTCGGCGCACGAGAGATGCGACATAGCATCTACGAGGTAGCGATAAGATTTGGATGTTCACGTACAACCATTTCACGAGTGTGCCGTGAATATCGGGAATCCGGTAAAACATCACATCTTCGACATCGCTGTGGCCGGAAAAAGATCGTGAAAGAACGGGACAAACGACGACTGACAGGGAATCATTAAACGTAATAGACGTGCAACCCTTTCTCAAATTGGCGCAGATTGGATTTGTGGACTGTCCTGCAGGATTCATGGTGTAAATTGCCTCCTGCATACCTTCAGACATTGGTCTAGTTCATGCCACGTCGTCTTGCGGCAGTTCTGTGCATGCTTCGGGGGAAGTTTGTGGGTGTAGCGGGAGGGGTGGAGGGGGGGCTACACGATATTAGGCAGGTGTACCAGTTTTTTTGGCTCTTCTGTGTATAAAGATGTTAGTTTAAAACTAGGTGATTTAATATTGATAGAAGCACATTGCCTCAGTTATGGGATTAATTTTTTTAGCTACAAGTTGGCCGTAAAATGGTGAGGGCCATATCAGATAGTCTGGTTTCGTTCACCTGTTACATTACCAAAAACTGACCAAAATGTTCTATACAAATAGGAAAAAGTACATGAAAGCCAATGCAAGAAATATTATGTACTTTCAGGCATAGTGTAAAGGAGCTATCTCTCCTCCTTAAAGCCTTCATGTTTTTGCTAAACTTTTGGATGAATAAAAATAGTTCAACATCCTAAATAATTGCGTTGTATTTAAATGTAGGTGAAAAGGAAAACTGGCATAAAGTCAATAAAGACCAGTATTATAAACTCTTTCATATGGTTATTTTACGTGAATGTCAGGAAGTTATCCAAATATATACCAACTGAAAAGTATTAAGTATATGTTAGTATTACAGATATAATATTGTGTAATATTTCATATAGGTATATATATGAATGTTTAAACTGTTTTTTAGTGGAGCCCATATTCCATGTATGTTTAGTATTTGAAAAAGTTTTACGACCTGTTCGTTATTTTTGAGAGTCCCTGCTCTAGTTTGTTGCCTTGCTGTATGCGGAATACATCAAGACCCGTGTTCCACGTGAACGAAACCCGGAATAACGGACTGGCCACCCGAACCAACGGAATTTTCTACGCGTGAGAAACACTATCAGTATTATAGTTTGGTATGTTCTAACACAGCATCATGACAGGGAGGACGGGAGGAAGAAGCTTGGTAAGGAAATGACGAACCTCAGGCATTTGCATTCCGCTTCGGGGGAGGCCATCTTGGCAGCCAGTGTCATTCGGAGGCAGCCATATTGGCAGCCAGTGCCAAAATGTGCAAAAATTTACAAGAAGAATAGCAAAATTTATTTTTAGGATATTAATTTTTTGAAAATAAATCTTGCAATTTTTCTTGTAAACTTTTTAAATTTTGGCAATTAATTTTCAGAAAATTAATTTCTTACAAAATTAATTTAAAAAAAAACATTTTTTTTAAATTAACATTTTGAAAAGTTTGATTCAATATTTCTAAATACTGATTTAATATTTCAAAATATTAATTTAACTTTTGAAAAGTTGGAACTTTTCAAAAGTTCCAAAAAAATATTTTTCCTCTTGCGCATTCCCTGGCGGCCATGTTAGTTCATGGAGGCTCCCTAAGCCAACACCAAGGGCCGGCCATGTTGGTTGTGGCTCCAGAAGACGATGGACCCAATGGTTATGCTCTGGCATTCAAGGGGGGTGCCACAGTGATGCAATGGGTAGAGCGCAAGTTCACACTCTTGCATTCACGCACCTATGGCTGCGTCTCCCAACAGAGACGCAGCCAGGACATAGCTTCGGGACTTCACGCTCATGCATTCCAAAGGAAGGGTGCCGCNCATATAGGTATATATATGAATGTTTAAACTGTTTTTTAGTGGAGCCCATATTCCATGTATGTTTAGTATTTGAAAGAGTTTTACGACCTGTTCGTTATTTTTGAGAGTCCCTGCTCTAGTTTGTTGCCTTGCTGTATGCGGAATACATCAAGACCCGTGTTCCACGTGAACGAAACCCGGAATAAGGGACTGGCCACCCGAACCAACGGAATTTTCTATGCGTGAGAAACACTATCAGTATTATAGTTTGGTATGTTCTAACACAGCGTCATGACAGGGAGGACGGGAGGAAGAAGCTTAGTAAGGAAATGACGAACCTCAGGCATTTGCATTCCGCTTCGGGGGAGGCCATCTTGGCAGCCAGTGTCATTCGGAGGCAGCCATATTGGCAGCCAGTGCCAAAATGTGCAAAAATTTACAAGAAAAATAGCAAAATTTATTTTCAGGAAATTAATTTTTTGAAAATAAATCTTGCAATTTTTCTTGTAAATTTTTTACATTTTGGCAATTAATTTTCAGAAAATTAATTTCTTACAAAATTAATAAAAAAAAACATTTTTTTAAAATTAACATTTTGAAAAGTTTGATTCAATATTTCTAAATACTGATTTAATATTTCAAAATATTGATTTAACTTTTGAAAAGTTCCAACTTTTCAAAAGTTCCAAAAAAATATTTTTCCNTAATTTTCAGAAAATTAATTTCTTACAAAATTAATAAAAAAAAACATTTTTTTTAAATTAACATTTTGAAAAGTTTGATTCAATATTTCTAAATACTGATTTAATATTTCAAAATATTAATTTAACTTTTGAAAAGTTGGAACTTTTCAAAAGTTCCAAAAAAATATTTTTTCTCTTGCGCATTCCCTGGCGGCCATGTTAGTTCATGGAGGCTCCCTAAGCCAACACCAAGGGCCGGCCATGTTGGTTGTGGCTCCAGAAGACGATGGACCAAATGGTTATGCTCTGGCATTCAAGGGGGGTGCCACAGTGATGCAATGGGTAGAGCGCAAGTTCACACTCTTGCATTCACGCACCTATGGCTGCGTCTCCCAACATAGATGCAGCCAGGACATAGCTTCGGGACTTCACGCTCATGCATTCCAAAGGAAGGGTGCCGCAGTGATGCAATGGGTAGANGCAGCCAGGACATAGCTTCGGGACTTCACGCTCATGCATTCCAAAGGAAGGGTGCCGCAGTGATGCAATGGGTAGAGCGCAACTTCACACTCTTGCATTCACGCACCTATGGTGGCCCCTACCAACAGAGACGCAGCCAGGACTTCATGCATTCAAGGGGTGCCGCTGTGAAGTAATGGGTAGAGCGCTACTTCACACTCTTGCATTCATGCACCGACTATGGCAGCAACCAACAGAGGTGACAACCATTCCATTTAAATGGGGGGCCACAGTACCATAGTGGATAGAGTGGATGTCAAAACACATATACGTACAAATATATATATATATATAAGTCCTACTATCACATGTGTTACCCCCTCTCATCCCAGGCTCCTGCCCCCGCCCTGCGAGATAGAGACAAAAATATTATACACAGCAAGGACATAGCTTCGGAGTCGTTATGTCATGCTCTAGCATTCAAGCGGCCGCAGTGAAGCAATGGGTAGAGCACAACATCACGCTCTTGCATTCACGAACCGAAGATGACTACTCCCAACAGAGACGTAGCCAGGACATAGCTTCGGGTCGGGACTTCATNTCTTGCATTCACGAACCGAAGATGACTACTCCCAACAGAGACGTAGCCAGGACATAGCTTCGGGTCGGGACTTCATGCTCTGACATTCAAGAGGTCGAGGTGATACAATGGGTAGAGCGCAACTTCACGCTCTTGCATTCACGCACCGACGATGACGGCTCCCAACAGATACACAGCCAGGACATAGCATAGGAGTCGTTACGTCATGCTCTGGCATTAGAGGGGCCGAAGTGAAGCAATTGGTAGAGCACAACTTCACGCTCTTGCATTCATGCACCGACGATGACGGCTCCCAACAGAGACGCAGACAGGACAAAGCTGTGGGACACTACGCTCTTGCATTCCATTGGAAGGGTACCGAAGTGATGCAATGGGTAGAGTGCAACTTCACGCTCTAGAATTCACACACTGACGACAGCCCCCAACAGTGACGCCAGCCACGTCATAGCTTCTGGAGCTACGGTACTTCACGCTCTCGCATTCCATAGCAAGGGTGCCACGGTGAGGCAATGGGTAGAGCGCAACTTCACGCTCTCGCATTCATGCACCGAAGATGGAGGCCCCACAACAGAGAAGCAAGCCAAGACATAGCTTCGCGAGATACGGGACACCATGCTCTCTCGCATTCCATAGCAAGGGTGTCACGGTAATGGAATGNCAAGACATAGCTTCGCGAGATACGGGACACCATGCTCTCTCGCATTCCATAGCAAGGGTGTCACGGTAATGGAATGGATAGAGCGCAACTCCAGCGGGTTACAACGTCAAAAATGAAAGACAACCCTCCTAAAGATAACAAACCGGACTAAGGAATGTACAAATAGATGACACCATAGGGAAATTACTACTGAAGGGGAGGTTACAAGTATAATGTTGCATACTATGTTTCTAATGGAAGATCACAGCCTACAAGGAAGCAAAGGAACAGGAGAGTGAAAATGAATAAAGTCAATACATTAGACANTCTAATGGAAGATCACAGCCTACAAGGAAGCAAAGGAACAGGAGAGTGAAAATGAATAAAGTCAATACATTAGACAATGCGAAGGTGTTAGCTACCTGTGTTTCTTGCAAAATGTATAGAGAAAATAGTAACCTAAAAATAATAATTATGTGAATGTATACATATGTATAGCTTTTGTCAAGTATGATACATTAACCGTGGCGAATATATATATATGCAGCCTGCGCTTCTTGCAAACGGTTAGAGAAAATTTTAAAAATAAAAATTTTGCCAATATATATATAGCTTTTGTCAAGTATGATATATTTATTAACTGTTACGAAGATGACAACAGCCCGCGATTCTTCAAATTACAAAAATTAAGCAAATATTCCGATGTGTAGCTTACGATATCTGACACGAATAACATGAACTATAGTATGCTACCAGCCAGCATACTTTCCAAGATCAATATGATACACGAGAAATAAAAGCGCTTAACCCGAGGAGATGAAGTGCCTCCTGCTACACTTCATGCCCTCCCAAAGACTTGTGTCCCAAGGTAAGAAGTCAAAACATGCAATCTCCATAATATAGGAATCTGTGTAAGTATATACCAGACTCACGTCATTCCCATACCGCGCTCTCATATCATAGTAAAAGCTATACATTAACGTTTGGGATAGAACAAGTACAGCAAACCCTGCATAGATTGGCTTAATAAATATATTACGTTCATGTTCCAATTTTACCATCGATAATTGTTCATTATATATTGATATGCATTTGAAAGTCAGTTTAGCGATAAGCTTCTTTTGCATACCGATCAGAACACACAAGTTCCATGCATTGCCATTTACGTTAGTTCTCCATGAGTTTGCTGTACATAGCATTGTTCATAAACATATAAAAGTGTTTCTGAAATGCATTTGTTGCTGCAAGGACGTGTCTCTGTGTTGAGTTCAACATATAAATTCTGCCATGACTTCTGATTGAATTGAAGCACCCGCTGTATATTCTTTAACTTCAACCCATGACCTAATGCCTGCTNTTCTGCCATGACTTCTGATTGAATTGAAGCACCCGCTGTATATTCTTTAACTTCAACCCATGACCTAATGCCTGCTTGAGATTAACGCAATGAACTATATAGTTTCTGTTTGTCTCAAGTGTTGTTATAAGACACGTGCCGAAGCNGCCTGCTTGAGATTAACGCAATGAACTATATAGTTTCTGTTTGTCTCAAGTGTTGTTATAAGACACGTGCCGAAGCAAGGTAGCCAGGAGGAGGGGGGAAGCATGTACACACCGGATGACTTTTCAAAGACGTCAACATCTCACATCCCAAGAGGAGCCGAGGTGATGATGCAATATATACAGTGGGTGCCGTGGCAGCAGATTCGCGTCCCAAGAGGAAGTATTTAAAAAAAAACTCCAATTTGCTTTAAAATAATAATAATAATAATACGTTATAGCCCCCGTCACCCCGAGAGAAAGAAAAAACACGTTTACATGGTTTTACCAGAACTCTTCCAGCGCTTGAGCGATGGAAATATATATATATAGTACATGCGAAGTCAGGAGGGTGATCTCAGAGTCTTCCCAAATCCGAGTATACTNTACGATATCTGACACGAATAACATGAACTATAGTATGCTACCAGCCAGCATACTTTCCAAGATCAATATGATACAAGAGAAATAAAAGCGCTTAACCCGAGGAGATGAAGTGCCTCCTGCTGCACTTCATGCCCTCCCAAAGACGTGTGTCCCAGAGATGCTTTATTACGTAATATTATATCCATAAGGGACAGTATGTATTGCATCGTCCAGGATCTTTCGCTTATCATCCATCCAAGAAAGGGCCAACTTCCTAGTACATTCAGTATATAAATCATGCTGGTACGATCTAATATTATTGACCCATACTTTCATTTCTTGTTGTGACATTAGCATACGTTTTTAATCTTTAAAGGTAAGAAGTCACAACATGCAATCTCCATAATATAGGAATCTGTGTAAGTATATACCAGACTCACGTCATTACCATACCGCGCTCTCATATCATAGTAAAAGCTATACATTAACGTTTGGGATAGAACAAGTACAGCAAACCCTGCATAGATTGGCTTAATAAATATATTACGTTCATGTTCCAATTTTACCATCGATAATTGTTCATTATATATTGATATGCATTTGAAAGTCAGTTTAGCGATAAGCTTCTTTTGCATACCGATCAGAACACACAAGTTCCATGCATTGCCATTTACGTTAGTTCTCCATGAGTTTGCTGTACATAGCATTGTTCATAAACATATAAAAGTGTTTCTGAAATGCATTTGTTGCTGCAAGGACGTGTCTCTGTGTTGAGTTCAACATATAACTTCTGCCATGACTTCTGATTGAATTGAAGCACCCGCTGTATATTCTTTAACTTCAACCCATGACCTAATGCCTGCTTGAGATTAACGCAATGAACTATATAGTTTCTGTTTGTCTCAAGTGTTGTTATAAGACACGTGCCGAAGCTAGGTAGCCAGGAGAGGGGGGAAGCATGTACACACCGGATGACTTTTCAAGGAGGTCAACATCTCACATCCCAAGAGGAGCCGAGGTGATGATGCAATATATACAGTGGGTGCCGCGGCAGCAGATTCGCGTCCCAAGAGGAAGTATTTAAAAAAAAACTCGAATTTGCTTTAAAATAATAATAATAATAATTATATGTTATAGCCCCCCTTCTCCCCGAGAGAAAGAAAAAACACGTTTACATGGTTTTACCAGCACTCTTCCAGCGCTTGATGCGATGGAAATATATATATATAGTACATGCGAAGTCAGGAGGGTGATCTCAGAGTCTTCCCAAATCCGAGTATACTTAAATTGTTTCATACTTACACATGTAGAGCAGACCATCCTTTGTAGGTCTTGCTTCCATGACATCTCACAGGATACTTTATGATACAATGCTTAGAAAGTGAATTTATTACGCACATTCCAGCCCCCATACGTAAGTTTCTGAAATATGACTATTAAAAAAATATATATAAAGTGGAGAACCAATCATGCTTACATATACGTACAGCAGACTGGAGAGTTACCTCATGATCTTCCCAAAATCAATTAACATATAAGTCCTTCCTACACGATGAAATACTTCACGCTCTTGCATGCCAAGCCGGGAGGTCTACATCAGAGTATTCCCAAAATAAATTATCATTTAAGACCGTCCTACTAGATTATATACACCACACACCTGCATTCCAGGCCAGGAGAGATATCTCAGAGTCTCCCCCAACATATGTGCTAGAGTTATCTCAGACCATACACAATGATAAAGCATTAAAGGCAACGCACACAACTATGAAAACAATGGCGGGAACAGTCATGTCACTACTGTAACATATCATTTCCATATGCCTACACTGCGAAGAGACATATGAAGCATAAAATGTAAGCCATCGCGGTAATAAAGTGAGAACAGCACCGCGCAGAAAGGAACCTAACATCCTATGCGAGGCTGATGTTCACTGAGGAAAGCCGAGACACGCAATAAAAATTGACGTGTGCATAGCATATAAGCGAACATCATGTAAAATGAAGATCATTCCATTGTAGAGCGCTGTTGTGAAAAGCAGTATTGTTTACAATAATATGAAGGCAGAATCAACGGATGAAGACTCACCATCGGCAACATAGGCATCAACAGCAAGGTACACTGAAGAGCCACTTCGCGCATTACGATATCATCGTAACTACTACAATCGTGCACCCTGCTATAATATGAGGACGGAACCAATAGCGGAAGATTTACCGTCTACAACCTGGCCAACAGCAAGGGGTCCTGTATTGGCGATGCAAACGATACTCCATCAATGTAACTACTGTGGAAGTACTTTTAACACAAGGTATAATTCACATCGGCATGAAAGTTGCCATCGCATGTTCAGCCCGGCATACAAAACATTCCACTGTGATACCTGTGCTGCCATGTTTGCCCGAAATTATGGTGTGTATAGACATAACAATACATGAATACTATGTCAGTGATCAAAGGTCAAGGTCAAATACTTTGACGACTTCCAAGATGACCATCGATTTCCCTGTGATTTTTGGACGTGACCACAAGGAAATGATTTACGTGTGATTTTTGAAGGTCAAGGTCAAATTATTATTTTCCTAGTTTAATACTATGTCAGTGATCAAAGGTCACTGTCAAATTTATTCCTCCATGCATGTCATGACAGTACACAAATGTCAAGATCAAATTTTTTAACAGTCAGCAGGGAGGTGTCCGCATTAGCTTTGTTATGACTAATGCTAAAATTATATTACTATGACGAAATCCAAGATGGCCATCGTCTCAAGAATCCTACGATAAGCATGGATATAATAAACGAATAACGTTAAAATAATACTATGACCTCATCCAAATAGATTACAACATCCAAGATGGCCATCAGCTAAACATGTCATGTATTTTTTCATGTCAATATCGTAATGTGATACTCTACCAGACGCTTTAACAGAGTGTATTAAGTGTATCTTATTTAAGTTGGACGCAACAGTCATGCACACGGTCGGAACCTATAGTAGCATACAATAGCCAGTCACACATACAGTAAGGTCTGTTCCCGGAGCTGTTCGCAGCCAATCAGCGAATGGGTACGTCCACATCAAAGGAACAATCACTCCGTTTCGTCTCTATGTTCTTATCTACTCTGTGCCGGCACTTTATGATTGGCTGCTGTTTGTTTCTGCAATGGCCTAAGAGAGCATAAGAGGCACAAGTACTCGTTGAATGATAATTCTTTCTGTTCCACCGGATTAAATTGGTAGTCGTCTCAAGAAACCTTCAATAGAGAACTGAGTTCGTTCCTGGGAACTGTACAAAAAATGTTAATTCTCTTTCGGACTTTGAAAATCTGATAATTGTCTTTTCCTAGTGATGGACGTGAACCTAATATGAGCATTGGTATGGTAAATGAATAACGTTAAAATAAATGACACCATCCAAGATGGCCATCGGCTGAACATGTCATGTGTTCTTTCATGTAAATATCGTGAGGAGATACTCTATGAGTTGTTAAATAGTGCTAGACAAGACCATCCTGCTCAGTACAACAGTCATTGCACCTTGGTTTTCTCATATTCCTTCTAACAACCTTTTACCTAGCAGCCGGCCGGAGACATGTCTCATGCTCTACCATTCCAATTCGGTTTTTTGGAAGGGATATGTGTAGCCCTCGCAGATATCTCAACGATCACTCGTGCACCGGCCGTCCACTGTGCTCTGCGTGTGCGCTCAGGGTCAACACGTCATCTCGCTGGCGCCTGCTACTGGTCCTCAAATAGATATTTTGGGGTAAGTGTTTCGGCTGCATCGTGGTGTCGAGTAGATATGTAAAACAAATGCATTATTATATTACCGACAAGAGAGATAGACTGTACCTTTCCGAAACACACAACGCTTTAACAGAGAGTATTAAATGTATCTCATTTAAGGCCCCCGTCTACCTGGAACATTTTCCCATGTCAAGGCCGAGAAGCGCGGGAGCGATAAGGGCGATACTGCCACGTGAAACAAGTACGCCACCACCGCTAAGCGCAAGGCTCTGAACTGGTGGGCAGTGTTCTCGTCGTGCTGCGTGTACCTATAGGACTTGCAGAGATGACCATTTTATTTTATTAGTGGGAAGTCTTTAGGAAGGTTCAATGCAGCCTCCTATAGTAGTTTTGTATGTATCTGATGCGTGCAATTTGAGCTACAGCGCCTTGGAAAGGCCGTTTTTAGTGGTTTTGGAGTACTCTGAATTGATGTTTCTAATGTACGTGATATTTTGAAAGTACTTAACAGCTCTCTTCTGAAGTCTGTGTTCTTTTCGTAGATCAGCATGTTGGACGCACGCTTAATAGTTTCGTTTAAAAACGTGTATTCTGAATACTCTGCAAATCAGTTCAAGCGCTAGGTAGACGGGCGCCTTAAGTTGGAAGTAACAGTCATGCACATGGTCGGAACCTATAGTAGCANACAGCGCCTTGGAAAGGCCGTTTTTAGTGGTTTTGGAGTACTCTGAATTGATGTTTCTAATGTACGTGATATTTTCAAAGTACTTAACAGCTCTCTTCTGAAGTCTGTGTTCTTTTCGTAGATCAGCATGTTGGACGCACGCTTAATAGTTTCGTTTAAAAACGTGTATTCTGAATACTCTGCAAATCAGTTCAAGCACTAGGTAGACGGGCGCCTTAAGTTGGAAGTAACAGTCATGCACATGGTCGGAACCTATAGTAGCATACAGTAGCCAGTCACACATACAGTACAGTATGTTTCTGGAGCTGTTCGCAGCCAGTCAGCGAATGGGTACGTCTACATCAAATGAAACATCACACCGTTCCGTCTCTGTGTTCTTATCTACTCTGTGCCACCACTTTATGATTAGCTGCTGTTTGTTTCTGCAATTGTCTAAGAGAGCCTACTTTTATAGAGGCACAAGACTCGATTGACCGATACTTCTTTCTGTTGCAACAGATTAAATAAAATTTAACATGTTAGTTAAGGGGTTTAAAGTGTACTTTCAAGTGTTGTCCTCTGCTTCACGTTGTGTGTATGGCACAAGATGAGAGGGAGTTTTCACTACAAGGACAGCAAACATGTTGGTGTATTTCACCTAAGCCTCTCTGTACGCTGCGTGTCGCCGACCGGTGTATAGTCATTACAACTTGTCTCGGTTTTTTTTTTTTTAACCTACTGCTGGCTACATTCAGTCACAGGTCTTGGCCTGTACTCGTACCGGGCCACGACATATCCGCCCGTTTATGCACTCTCGCTATTTGACGACTGATCCTTACAGCCATTCATATATGTTAATATTTTAGATTATTTCGTATTGCCTGCTCGACGTCTTTAGTATTCATGGCGTACTCACACGTTCGGCATACAACTCGTCCATATTTTTTTTTTGCTTTTTACATATCTCAGTGTGTTGTAAGTTGTCCATCCTTAAATTTATTTATGTATATGCTTTCATATATATGTATTTATTTATTTATTTCAACCAGGTCATAAACGACTTTACAACTCTATGCAGANTGTATATGCTTTCATATATATGTATTTATTTATTTATTTCAACCAGGTCATAAACGACTTTACAACTCTATGCAGCTAGACTTCCCCTCACTCTTCATAGAAGGTTCACGAATCATGCCTGCATGAATGCTCTTCCAAGATAGTAGGTTGTTAAATACCTCTGAGTCAGAGTACTAGGTTCCAATCTGTATTTCTACACATAGGTAAGTGTTCTGCACGTCGGAATTCAGTCGTGGCGGCTGAAGGCTATCGTGCGCCTAGCAGGAGCTGTGTGACCTTTGGAGCCTTACATAACACTCTGTTGGCTAGTGTTATTCGTTAAACTTGACAAGAACTGCACGGCGCTTGCGTCGTCACCCAACCATCTGACCTGTCTCACATATTCCACAGCATACGACAACAGTCGTGTTCTGTTGATAGTGTTTATACAGTGAATGTATTGGACCATTTCAGTTGGTTTGTAAGGAAGTTATTTGCTAGTCTGTTGTACTGTCCAGAATAGTCTGGTAGTATAAAACATCGTTAATTTTTCATTCTATGTTTTGGTTGTTAAGAGCTAACCGTGTTAGCGATGACTCGATCTGTCGTCCTTGTGTAGGGTTAATGATGATAGTTTATATTAATATATTAATATTTTTTACAGTTAATTATATTTTCGGCTTGGTCAAAATCTGGTTTTACTGAGAGGTGGAGGTGAACTTAATATTGACAAGGATTAACATAAATGAATAACACCGAAATCGTTAACATACTTTCACCTTTACTTACAGACTTGACATAATACACATACATAATAACATTTGGTACATGCGAGCAGTCAATTGGCTCGAATTCGAATATACTGCACTGTAGTTATCTAATGGGTAGGTCTTGTTGACGGTAGCAAAGTTACAGTTGCTATCTTCATGTTATTTGGACCAGCTACGTTTCCTGAATTTTTTGCCGCAATACTTGCACTTGCTTCCTGATGAACGACGAACATAGCTTTTGCATGCATTGTTATGTCTATACACACCATCACTTCAGGCAAACATGGCATCACAGGTATCACAGTGGAATGTTTTGTATGCCGGGCTGAACATGCAATGGCAACTTTCATGCATACGTGAATTATACCTTGTGTTAAAAGCATTTCCACAGTAGTTACATTGATGGCATATCTCTTGCATCGCCTCTTCAGGACCACTTGCTGTTGGCCAGGTTGTAGACGGTAAATCTTCTGCTATTGGTTCCGTCCTCATATTATAGCAGGGTGCACGATTGTAGTAGTTACGATGATATCGTAATGCGCGAAGTGGCTCTTCAGTGTACCTTGCTGTTGATTCCGATGTTGGCGATGGTGAGTCTTCATCCATTGATTCTGTCTTCATATTGTTGTAAACAAGACTGCTTTTCACAACAGCGCTCTACAACAGAATGATCTTCATTTTACATGATGTTCGCTTATTTACTATACACATGTCAATTTGTATTGCGAGTTTCGGCTTTCCACAGTGAACGACAGCCTCACATATCATGTTAGATTCCTTTCTGCACGGTGCTGTTCTCACTTTATTACCGCGATGGCTGACATTTTATGCTTCATATGTCTCTTCCCATTGTAAGCATATGGAAATGATATGTTACAGTAGTGACATGACTGTTCCCGCCATTGTTTTCATAGTTGTGTGCGTTGCCTTTAATGCTTTATCATTGTGTATGGTCTGAGATAACCCTAGCACATATGTTGGGGGAGACTCTGAGATAACTCTCCTGGCCTGGAATGCAGGTGTGTGGTGTATATAATCTAGTAGGACGGTCTTAAATGATAATTTATTTTGGGAATACTCTGATATAGACCTCCCGGCTTGGCATGCAAGAGCGTGAAGTATTTCATCGTGTAGGAAGGACTTACCTGTTAATTGATTTTGGGAAGATCATGAGATAACTCTCCGGTGTGCTGTACATGTGTAAGTATGATTGGTTCTCTACTTAACATTATTCAGAAACTCACATCGGGGAGCTGAGATGTGCGTAATAAATATACTTTCTAAGAATTGTATCATATATTATCTCTTGAGACATCGTGGAAACAAGACCTACTTCGGACGGTCTGCTCTATATGTGTAAGTATGAAACAATTTAAGTATACTCGGATTTGGGAAGACTCTGAGATCACCCTCCTGACTTCGCATGCACNGAGACATCGTGGAAACAAGACCTACTATGGACGGTCTGCTCTACATGTGTAAGTATGAAACAATTTAAGTATACTCGGATTTGGGAAGACTCTGAGATCACCCTCCTGACTTCGCATGCACTATATATATATTTCCATCGCTCTCGGGCCGGAAGAGTGCCGGTAATACCATGTAAATGTGTTTTTTCTTTCTCTCGGGGTGAAGGGGGGCTATAACATATTATTATTATTATTTTAAAGCAAATTCCTGTTTGTTTTTTAATACTTCCTCTTGGGACACGACTCAGTTGCCGTGGCACCCGCTCTATCCATTGCATCATCACCTCGGCTCCTCTTGGGATGTAAGATGTTGACGTCCTTGAAAAGTCATCCGGTGTGTACATGCGTCCCCCCTCCTCCTTGTTAACAGTGCCTCGGCACGTGTCTTATAACAACCCTTGAGACAAACAGAAACTATATAGTTAAATATTTTAATCTCAAGCAGGTATTAGGTCATGGGTTGAAGTTAAAGAATATAAATTGGGTGCTTCAATTCAATCAGAAGTCATGGCAGAAGTTATATATTGAACTCAACACAGAGAAACGTCCGGCAGGAACAAATGAATTTGTGAAAGACTTTTATAAGCTCATGAACAATGCTACGTACTGCAAACGCATGGAGAACAAACGTAAACGGCAATGCATGGAACTTGTGTGTTCTGATCGGCGTGCAAAAGAAGTTTATCGCTAAACCGACTTTCAAATGCAGAACAATATGAAATGAACAATTATCGCTTGTAAAATTGGAACATGAACGTATTATTTTTAATAAGACAATCTATGCAGGGTTTGCTGTACTTGACCTACCCAAAAGTTAATGTTTCGCTTTTACTATGATATAATGAGAGCGCGGTATGGTAATGACGTGAGTCTGGTATATANTTTATCGCTAAACCGACTTTCAAATGCAGAACAATATAAAATGAACAATTATCGCTTGTAAAATTGGAACATGAACGTATTATTTTTAATAAGACAATCTATGCAGGGTTTGCTGTACTTGACCTACCCAAAAGTTAATGTTTCGCTTTTACTATGATATAATGAGAGCGCGGTATGGTAATGACGTGAGTCTGGTATATACAAACACATATTCCTATATTATGGAGATTACATGCTGTAACATCTTACATTTAAAGATTATAAACGTATCCTAATGCCACAACAGGAAATGAGAGTACGTGTCAATAGTATAAGATGATACCAGCATGATTTATATACTGAATGTACTAGGAAGTTGGCCCTTTCTTGGATGGATGATAAGCGAAAGATCCTGGACGATGCAATACATACTGTCCCTTAAGGATATAATATTACGTAATAAAGCATCTCTGGGACACACGTCTTTGGGAGGTCATGATGTGTAGCAGGAGACACTTCATCTCCTCGGGTTAAGGGCTTTCATTTCTTGTGTATCATATTGATCTTGGAAAGTATGCTGGGTGGTAGCATACTATAGTTCATGTTATTCGTGTCAGATATAGTAAGCTGTACATTAGTATATTTGCTTAATTTTAGTAATTTGCAAGAAGCGCGGGCTGTTTTCACCTCCGTAACAGTTAATAAATATATCATACTTGGCAAAAGCTATACATATGTATATATATTGGCAAAATTGTCAGTTTTAANATACATTAGTATATTTGCTTAATTTTAGTAATTTGCAAGAAGCGCGGGCTGTTTTCACCTTCGTAACAGTTAATAAATATATCATACTTGGCAAAAGCTATACATATGTATATATATTGGCAAAATTTTAAGTTTTAAAATTTTCTCTAGCCGTTTGCAAGAAGCGCAGGCTGCATATATAATATTCGCCACGGTTAATGTGTCATACTTGACAAAAGATATACATATGTATACATTCACATAATTATTATTTTTAGGTTACAATTTTCTCTATTAATTTTGCAAGAAGCACAGGTAGCTAACATCTTCGCAATGTCTAATGTATTGACTTGATTCATTTTCACTCACCTGTTCCTTTGGTTACTTTTAGGCTGTGATCTTCTATTAGAAATGTCGTAAGCAACATCATACTTGTAACCTTCTCTTCAGTAGTAATTTCCCTATGGTGTCATATATTTGTNTCTTCGCAATGTCTAATGTATTGACTTGATTCATTTTCACTCACCTGTTCCTTTGGTCACTTTTAGGCTGTGATCTTCCATTAGAAATGTCGTAAGCAACATCATACTTGTAACCTTCTCTTCAGTAGTAATTTCCCTATGGTGTCATATATTTGTACGTTCCTCAGTCCGCTTTGTTTTCTTTAGGAGGGATGTCGTTAATTGTTGATTTTGTAACCCGCTGGAGTTGCGCTCTATCCATTGCATCACCGCAACCCTCTTGCTATGGAATGCGAGAGCATGGTATCGCATAGCTCCCAAAGTGATATCCTGTTGGGGGGCCTCCATCGTCGTCGATGCGTGAATGCGAAAGCATTAAGTTGCGCTCTGCCCAATGCCTCACCGTGGCACCCTTGCTATGGAAGGCGAGAGCATGAAGTCCCGCAGCTCCAGAAGCTATGTCGTGGCTGGCGTTTCTGTTGGGGGCCGTCGTCAGTGTGTGAATTCAAGAATGTGAAGTTGTGCTCTACCCATTGCGACACTGCGGCCCCTTGCATGTCAGAGCTTTAAGTCCCGCCCGAAGCTATGTCCTGGCTGCATCTCTGTTGGGAGCTATCATCGTCAGTGCGTGATTGCAAAAGCGTGATGTTGTGCTCTACCCATTGCTTCACCGAGGCCCCTTGAATGCAAGAGCATGACATAACGACTCCGAAGCTATGTCCTGGCTGTGTATAATATTTTTGTCTCTCTCTCGCGGGGCTTGGGCAGGTGCCTTGGATGGGAGAGGGGTTAACACATGTGATGGATGGACTTATATATATATTTGTATATATATATGTTTTAACATCCACTCTATCCACTATGCTACTGCGGCATCCCATTTAAATGAAATTTTTGTCACCTCTGTTGGCACCTGCCATAATTGGTGCGTGAATGCAAGAGCGTGAAGTTGCGCTCTACACATTACCTCACTGCGGCACCCTTTGAATGCATGAAGTCGCGAAGTTATATCCTGGCTGCGTCTCTGTTGGGAGACGCCACCATATGTGCGTGAATGCGAGAGTGTAAAGTTGCGCTCTACCCATTGCATCACTGCGGCACCCCCCTTGAATGCCAGAGCATAACCATTAGGTGCATCGTCTATGCTAGCCACAACCAACATGTCCGGCCCTTGGCTTTGGCTTAGGGAGCCTCCATGAACTAACATGGCCAACAGGAAATGTGCGAGAAAATTTTTTTTTTGAACTTTTGAAAAGTTGGAATTTTTCAAAAGTTAATTCAATATTTTGAAATATTAAATCAATATTTAGAAATATTGAATCAAACTTTTCGAAACGTAAATGTTGAAGAAAAAATATAAAAATTGATTTTATAAAAAGTAATTTTTTGAAAATAATTTTTTTGGAAATAAATTTTGCAATTTGTTTGCAATTTTTTGCACATTTTGGTACCGGCTGCCAATATGGCTGCCTCCTAATGAGACTGACTGCCAAGATGGCCGCACCCGAAGCGGCATGCAAATGCATGAGGTTTGTCATTTCCTTACCAAGCTTCTTCCTCTGTGCCTCCCTGTTAATGACGCTGTGTTAGAACATACCAAACCAGACTACTACTATCGAGATCGTTATTTAGGGGAGGAGGGATGAGACAGTTGCACATCAACCACGAGCACCTGCCGTAATAAAACCGGTGTCATAAGCTGCTGTTCTACCATATCTACGAGGGTTGACTGCTGATGATATTGACGTGACGTCTTACCTGGACGCAGGCGCCCGTTTATTGAACGCTTGCCGCCTCGCCTTGCTTCATTGTCGCCACCACCACCACCTTTTTAATAATCTGGGCTAATTAAGATTATCTGGCGGCATGTGTGCAGCATGTGATGTCACCATGGTGTGCTGCTTGTACTTCATGAAAGTAGCAATATGTTCGAGAACTGGGCATTGCAGAAATATAAGGAATGGTTTTTCTGTTTTTGGAAGATGAAGAGAGGGACTTTGTAAGTATTGAAGCTTGTTCTTTCGTAGGGGGAGGGGGCACTGCTAAAATCATGTTATAAGCCACTCTATGGGGGTTTTCATTCCTTTTTAATATTGTGAATTATTTTTAATGTAAATCTAAAGTTTTAATTTCCATTATGCAGTACTTTTATGCTGTATAACTGAGGGGATTTTCAGGGGATGTTCAGGGGATTTCCCTGTAATTTTATTAGGTTTTCAATTAATAATTTCCTGTCAATTTTTTTTGGTGATCATGTATGGTCTGTGTGTAATATTTATGGGGCTATGAAAAGATTTTCCTTCATATTAGAACCGTAAAATATTTTGTGAAACTGAAAATATTTTACCCTTTGCTCTGCAAGCCCAATATTATGAATTCCTTAGCCACATAACGGGAGGTCTCTATTCGGTTGAAAAATGTGTTCCACTGTGAGGAAGTAGACACGGAGTCCTTGTCTCATATGTCGGCAAGCTACCGCCAAAGATTTAAGTGTGTAAGACTATTTTTCAGAATGGCGGCTATAAAAACATGTTTGCTTAGTGTGCTATATTTACGAAACTATGTAGCCGATTTTAACTTAACTTTGTATACTGGCATTATCTACGACAATACTACAATGTGCTAATACATAACTTTTTTGTCTTCCACTTATGAAGATCTTCCATTGAAACAGGAAGTTACGGATATAACTAATGAGCCTACTTTCGTAAACATGGGTGCAATTAATTCCTGAATAATCTCTTGGTGGATCATATTGTAGGTAGGACCTGACTTATCTTTGAAAGCAATAACATTAGAAATGAAACCAGAAATGTATGCAACAGTAGGTTGACAATTACAACTAAACACGTGCCTTACTCGGCACTTTAACCCAGAAAACTTCGTACAATATTCTAGCATGCNATGCCTTACTCGGCACTTGAACCCAGAAAACTTCGTACAATATTCTAGCATGCAATCCACTATATTGCGGAGGTTGGATTCGGAGCATTAACTCCGGATTAAAACAGTCTAATGTTTCAACATTTTAGGGGTTACTAACCCAAAATATATGCAGGGCCGTCATTTCAAAAATAAGTGATTGAGAAACTTAAAACATTTAAGTTTACATGACCTACCATAGCGCTACTTGTGTAAAGGATTTGGTGGAAATCGGTTGTTTGATCCCTGTGATTGGGGTAAAAAACTTTATTTTGTTATTTGATGCTACTGTACAAAATTTCCAGAAAGAGGCTCTATATACGATGCTTCTAATGTATACTGTATAAATACAAATGTTTTGAATTTGTTTAAATTATTTAATACATGTGGCAAACTTACATAAATTATTCATGAAGCCGCCATTTTGAACATCGTTGTCTGACCGATTTAAATCACAAAAATTTACATGGCCTTCTGCAGCATTTGTGGTGTTCTCAATTTGGTGCAAATAAGTTGAAATGTTCCAGTGTAACATATGGTGGGAAATGGTTGATTGGTCCTCGAAATATGGCATACAACCTCCATAATTTTCATGTGGCGATCTTTCTAACTGGAGGACAAAAACGTTNATTGGTCCTCGAAATATGGCATACAACCTCCATAATTTTCATGTGGCGATCTTTCTAACTGGAGGACAAAAACGTTATGTAGTAGCACATTCGATAATTGTAAACTGCCAATGTAAAAAGTTAAATTAAAATAGATTACACAGTTTTTTATTTATAGAACACAAAACTATAAAGGTTTTATAACCGATATGCTGAAAATAAGAGTGTCATACTTAAAAAATACTTATATTTTTATGGCCTACCACAGTATATCATCTTTGGTCAAAGTTTGTAAAAATGGGTCGATTTTTTCCAGAGATATGAGATAAAAATTTAATTTTTTTGGTGTGGCTGTCTTACAAAATGGCAGAGAAATTAGGCCCTGGATAGACAAATTTGATGGTTGTAATAGGTACTGCCAGCATATCAAGTTATGTTGGAATTTGTTTCGTTAGTAAAATATAGTGAGGTAAAATATTTATACAGCCAACATTTTGAATATAAGTACCTGACCTACTTAAAACATACCATTTTACACCACCTGCTGCAGTACCATATGTTTTGCCAAATATGGTAGGAATCTGTCAATTGTTTCCCGAGATTTAACATAAAAACCTTTTTTATTCTAATGATACTATCTTTCAAAATTGAGGACTACAGTTGATCAGTGTAGATACAGTTGATAGTTGTAATATCTACAGCTAGCATACTAACTTAAGTTGTGATTGATTACATGGTTTCGACGATATAGCATTCAAAGCTAAAAATGGCTGTAAGGCCACCATTTTAAAAACAAGTGTCTGACATGCTTAAAACATACCACTTAACATGATCTACCTCAGTACTACTTGTTTGTTAAATTTGAAAGGAATCAGTCAATTGTTTCCTGACATATGACAAGCATTTATTTAATTGCATAGGACTATCTTGCAGAATGGCGAACAAAAGATTGCCCATGTAGATATAGTTGATAGTTGTGATATCTACTGCCAACATATATATATAAGTAGGAAATTATTACATGGTTTCGACGATACAGCATTTAAAGCCAAAATAGCTAAATGCAGTCCATTTTGAAAATAGGCGTCTAATGTACGTAACACATGCAATTTTACAACAACTGCCACAGTACTCTGTGTTTGTCAAATTTGATAGTAATTGGCCATTTGTTGATCGAGATATGACATAAAAACTTTATTTATTATCNACTCTGTGTTTGTCAAATTTGATAGTAATTGGCCATTTGTTGATCGAGATATGACATAAAAACTTTATTTATTATCGTGGTTCTATCTAACAAAATGGCGTACAAAATATACGCTGTGTAGAAACAGTTCATAATTGTTATATATATACTGCTAGTATAAAAATTATGTTGGAATTGATTATATAGTTTAGACGATATAGCATTCTAAGATAAAATAGCTGTATGATCGCCATTTTGAAAATAAGGGGCTTACATGCTCAACACATATAACTTAACATCATTTGCATAAGTACTAGTTGTCTACCAAATTTGTTAGAAATAGGTTAATTTTTAACGTGATATGACATAATATATTTATTGATTTGTTCGTATGGCACTATCTTATAAAATAGCCGACATAAGTGGTTGTGTGTTGGTATATATGACGCTTGTAACAGATTGTTTCAGTATACAAATTTGGTCGAAATTGGATTAATAGTATGGAAGATATACCCGATAAACCTAAAATCTTTGTATAGCCGCCATTTTGAAGATATGTATCTAATCAAGTGCAATCACTTACGTTTGCTTGGTCTATCATAGTATTACTTACGTGCCAAATTGGGTGATAATTTGTTTAATATTTTCCGACATATAATGTAAAATCTTTATTTCTTACTTTGCCGCTATTTTCCAAAATGGCTGACTAACCACAATATTCATTTCAAAATTTAATGCTTACTTCATGCTCTATTAGCATACAAATTTTTTTTCATCGGTTTGATGGTTTCTGAGATATGACATGTCACCCTTAATTTTAAATTGGCCGCCATTTGGAAAGTAAATGTCCAATGTGATCGAAAACTATAAAATTCAGGCGTCCTTACTAAATATGATATAATTTTGGTGAATTTCGGTTAACGTGTTAAAAAATTGAAAAGGGGTGACACACACAGACACACGCCTACCTACATAACACATGCATACATACACGCATGTACACACACACACACCCAGATACGCAGACAGGAAAATGATCTCATAAGCTTTTCTTTCTTTCGCAAAGTAGGCTTAAAATGAAGGTTTTATGGCATATCTCGAAGAGCAATCAACCTATTCCCACCAAATTTTTCACGCAAATAGTGCTGCAGTAGGGTATGAAAACTAATATGTTTTAGATGCGGCAGGCCTTTTTTTAATTGCGTTAATGTAAATATTTAGGTTACTATGTTATATCTATTACTAAACAATTCGACAAAATTAATCAATCTTTGTACACTAATAGTATTCATTAGAATCATCAATTATGCATTCAGAGATCCTCTTTCGTCATTCATTTGGAAAATAACGTTAAGTGAGAAAATATAACATTTTGCCATATTTCCACTGCAATTCAACTAATATCCACCACATTTTTCGCAATACTAATCTAGGTTCAAACTGCTTTAGATGTGGTGAAGCGATTGCATTCAAATGTACTTTTTGTTTAAACAATCCTTATGTCACCAAATAAATTGAAAACCTAAAGAAAAAGCATATAATTTGAAGCTGCATATGTTAGATATATAAATAATACATGAAGAGTTACTATAAATTATTCATCGGGTTTTAAAAATAAGTAATTCCTTAATTGTTCATCATAAATGTTCGCGCCAACCACCAAACGAAAGAAAAACTCTCAAAATTATTTTATGCGAGTGTATACTTCCTTTTATCACACCAGGTGGTAGCACAAGCTCCGTTCACAAAATGGCGACTAAACAACATAAAGCGTTTTGTATTTGGGAATATGCAAAATGTTTATCAGTTGTTACCAAGCAACGTGCATTCCGAGGGCACCACCACACAGAACCACCAGGTCACCAGAACAGTCTGCAGTGGTACCGTCAGTTCCAGGGCACAGGATGCCTGTGTAAAGGTAAGAGCGGAGAGCAGCCAGGTGTTTCTAACGAAACAGGGGAGATAGTGAGGGGAAGTTACGCGCGTAGCTCACGAAAATTAACTACCTGAACAAGTCGCGAGCTTGCAATTCCTCAGATTTAGCGACGAAGGTTAGAAAAATTACGATAAAATAGAATACTGGACAGCTCTATACTAATACCACATGCAAGCGCGCGACAAGTGACAGTGGTGGCATCTAGCGGCGTGGGGTGATGGAGGCCTGCGACTGCTATAGCAAAAGCATGTATACACGTCAAAAAATGTGTCTTAAAAGTTGCGTATTTTATTTAACTGAAATTATGTGCCCACATACTAACTGCTGATAGTGTACAGTGTCTGGAGGACTTAATACAGATCGGACATTATTTACAAACACAAGGTAAACCCGAGAAATTAGCTGAATTTTTTTTTATATTGCGATTAAAATTATGTATACTGAACATCAAAAAGCAACCTAACATAATTGTTGCTAGAAACATAACCGTATACTAAATCTAATAATTTTAGGGCAAATACTAAAAAGAGATCTAATCATGAAAGCGGAATCCTGAAAGTAAAACCGAATACTATAAAACGCAGCAGTCTGGTTTAAAATCAATAGTATTCAAATGCAGCGAATTTGTAACACACTACATGAATATACACCTGAGAAATAAAATTGCAACTTACTAAATAAAATATATTGAACAATATATATAATATATACATAATGCTATAGGCAATTTCACAAGGTCAAATATTTATTGAATATTCAATAAGTTACTTCAATTCAATTCATTTATCTAAAATAATATTTTTATTTGCCTTTAAATGAATTACATTCAATAAGCTTTAAAGTCTCCACATAACAATTTATTACAAATTTCTTAACGAAACGTGTTAAAAATGAAAAGAAAATTTTTAGAAATATCTGCGACTCCAGCACGACACGAAAATAATAAATTAAATCACAACAAAATTTCTACGTATTATTTACATTTTCTTTTTAAAAATATGCGTCCTTATTTTGTAACAACTTTAAAATGTGTGCGCAAAACACTCTTATGATTATGCAATTACTTCAATTAATATTGTCAGACCAGATGTGGTCGGCGATTGAAATTTGGGATTAAAGAAAATATAGAACATGTTCAAAACGAAATTCTTGAAGGAAAACGATACATTCAATAAATTGAAAGAGAAAATGACCGCGAATATGAGTTCGAATGACGTCATATGCCTTTCATAGAATTGAATTCAATAAAGACTGAAGAAAAATTTGGTCGTGTGAATGGACCTTAAGTCATTGCTTTGTATTAACAATTTACAGAAATTATTATAAAATGCAACATGCAGTCAGACTTACACTGCATATTTTAGTATGTTATTTGATAATTAAGATAGATTCAAAACAGATCAATATGACTTAAACTCTCCGGATTATAAAAAATAGTTTCAGGCAGTATGTAAACTACACTAAATGTGTTTTTTAAGACGAAAAATGCACAACAAAAACTTTATTTATAATAAAATACTAAGTAGCAGCCTTTTGTTAACAATTAACAGAAGTTTTCATAAAATGCAACATACAGCCAAATTTAAAATAAATATTTTATATGTGAATATTTTCAAAACAGACGAACCATGACACACTAATTCACGAGATCATAAATAATCGTTGCAGACAATTTGTACACCAGCTACGTTCGTAAAAATCTAATATGCACATAACTTCATTTCGTCAATAAGTTTGTATTTTAAGTTTATATATGCCTAATATTTTTCAGTTATTTTTTCATATGCTTTTCATGTAAATCATTTGTACATTTAAAAAATGTATCATTAAAATCGTTGTGTGTTATTTGTTAATCAATATTTGTTTAAGCATTTATCGCACATTTTCACATTGTTGGGTTTATAAACTAAGTGTGCTTTTTAGACCTTATTGTAATATTCGTTAAAAATTGCACAAAATATTAATTAAATATCCCGTATATGCTTGATGTCAAAAGCTGAACATAGTTATTAGGATAAAGGAACTTTACACTGTTACAGGTTTTTATCCTGCAAATAATGAGATTCTCGATACAATACAAACATTTACTTTCATTGGTAAACAAGTGAGAATGCTTTAAAGATGTATAATTTAGCTATGTATATATATATATATATATATATCTCTTATAAAAGGTATTTCATGAAGGTAAATTAATAAACATAGTTTACTATATCTTTGCTTAGACAAATGTGGGATTACGGCGACGTGTTACTTGAGCGGTTTTAAATAATTTAGTTAATTGTATAACTTGTTTTATATGCCCCTGGTGTAATTTTTATACCAATTACTGTGTTATTGTTAAACATTAATTTATTACTGCTATAGTCATTAACTCATACCCTTGACTCAACGAATTGGGAATCCTGGCGGAATCAGTAGTAAAATAGTCCGAGCACACACTGTAAATTGTATTTATATACACATCACAAAAAAATTTTAAACGGCTTATCCAAGTCGTGTAGCTGACATTTCTGGAACCATTGTTAGAAACTATAAAAAAGAAAGTTTGACCAGTTTCTAGTTATATCTACATTAATTGCATACAGCGTTTGATTGCCCGTCTCTGCCCTTTTAAGATCTAAAATATGACATCAAAAAGTTTTTGAACCATGTTTTTAAAATTTATAAATCGCACATATTCCGCCTGTCATTTTTATCTTAAAAATTTTCTCGAATATCGTTTAATTCTAACGTTTTATTTCTCGTGAAACGATGCGTAGTGACAATTGTTTGTAAGGTTGCGCGGGATCTACGAAGGTATCCGTCGCACCAGACCGCGAGAGCGTAGCACCCGAATTTCGCACATGTCTGGTTTTCAGTAACGAAGTGACGTTTCATATGAGTGGAAAGGCAAACCGTCACAATATCCGGATATGGGGAATAGAAAATCCCCATAATTCTGTGCAAAACGTACAGGATTCGCCAAAACGGAATGTTTTCTGCGCAATCTCACAAACGAAGGTGCATGAGTCCTTCTTTTCCCCACTTAAAAACAGTGACGGGTGTATCCTATCTCAACATGTTGGATTTGTAGTTGCTTCCACAAATGAGAGAAGATTTCGACAATTTCATGTTCCAGCAGGATGGGGCTTCACTTCATTGGCACACAGAAGTGCGTCGCTACCTTAACAATGAACTGCAACATCGCTGAAATGGACGCTGTGGTCGGGATGATTTGACACTTTCAAATGGCCCTTCCTGTCTCCTGGCCTTTTGCCGTGCAATTTCTGCTTTTGTGGGTACGTGAAAGGCACTTTTTACGTGCCCTCATTGCCAACAACATTTCATGAGCTCCGAAACTGCATTACCACAGCTGTGATAGCTGTTGACAGGGACATACTGCAACGTGTATGGGGCGAACTCGACTACCGATTGGACATGTGCCGTTTGACGAGGGGAGCACACATTGAACAGTCGTAGAAAATCTNTGGGGCGAACTCGACTACCGATTGGACATGTGCCGTTTGACGAGGGGAGCACACATTGAACAGTCGTAGAAAATCTTAGAAACTTGCGGACTAAAACTTGGAGAGATTGTGGTTGTTTTCATGTATCACTCATTATTTTTGTCAAGAACTTTGTCAATTACAGGTTTTTAAAACCCGATGAATAATTCATAACAATCCTGTATGTTTTCGATGCGGACTCAAAATTGACTTGGTAGCGCGATTGGCAAGGTAACGATTATAAGGCGAAACGACGTGGGTTAAAATCATATCCATTAGTTTTTATTGTAATTTTTATTTTTTTGCTTTTTTTAAAATGGCTTTAAATTACACAATTTAAACAGTGAATATCAGAAATATGTTTATTTCTCGTAATGATTTCGCTAAATGTGTTACTCTTCCTTTATTGGTATTGTCCCATCTTTCTTGCATATCATGAATGTGTCCTGCCTTATCTCCTTCCTTTCCTATTTTGACAGCGTTCCCATTCTTGATCTCTCAGCAACAAGGCCTCTTTCTCTTGCCAGCAAGTCCACACACAGGACGCCAGCCAATATGAGAAGTCCCTCATTTGACACTGTTTTATAGGCCTTTAGAACTTCCAGCAGTGCCGCCCTCTGAGCACTAATAAGCTTTCTTTTGTGCCCCACCAAATCTGCTCTTTTGTGCCACATCACTGATCCATATGCCACTATTCCCTCAAACACAGCCTTATAAATTTTCCTTAAGGTAGGAACATTTAGGCCCGAATCTGTGTTACCAATATATCTTAATTTGTGAAATAACACTTATTTTGTCATCCAGCATGACTCCCAGATACTGAACTCCTTGACATACTGGAGAAACTCGCCTATAATCTTACAGTGGTTGTCCTTGCTAATTTCCCTTTCAGTATCATTATCTTGGTCTTGCTAGTAGAGAAGATCAGCTTGACCTGAACTGTCCATTCTTCAATACGATTGATGATCGTTACTGCCTTCTCCTCCAGCTGTTCTTGCCGATCCATTCACCAAAATCAGTCCATTATCAGCATAGCCATATATATTGCACCCTTCTGGTAAAGGTATCTCCAGGAGTCCATCAAAGAGAATGTTTCACAGGACCGGTCCTAATACCGATCCCTGGGGTCATCCCTTTGTCAGTGCTTTCTTTACCTGCACTGTTTTGGCAGCATGACCCTGTATAGACGGACCGGGATTTCTTTCTATTTAGCTGCCACATTACTTCCGGCCACCAGGCATTATCAAAAGCTCCCGCTATTTCCGAAAATATATACCACATACAGTATTAAGTATATTGACAAACAAGCATTGAAAGAGAAAGAGTTGGCAGGTTAGACCTTGAGTGTATTTAATGGCCGGAATTGGGGTCACTGACGATTATTTGTTACCGACCACGCAGCATGTAATTAAATTCTTCGTTATTTACCGAACATTTATTTATAATAAGTTTCATAGAAGAAAACAATTTGCATGAATAAATTNATTAAATTCTTCGTTATTTACCGAACATTTATTTATAATAAGTTTCATAGAAGAAAACAATTTGCATGAATAAATTATGTGTTAATTTGAGTGCATTATGTTATGCATTATTGCTAAAAAATAATTTTTTTCCAAAAATTTTTAGAAGGATATAATTTTTGTCTCTGCGGAATTACGTCATTATCTGCATACCTAGGCTAATCCGACACTTACTTATATATAGTCAATCATAAGTAACATCTCTAATGTTTGTGAAAGAAACGAAAGAAAACAGTTGAGAAACAAGGAGTTTGAAAGAGTACGTACTTGTTGGCGGCGGTGGAATTTGCGCACTTAATTTTGTAACGAAACACTGAATATACTGTTACACGAGTATTTTCGTACAAACAAATTTATATACAGTTGACATCCTACTAATATTATAAATGCGAAAGTCTGTCTGTGTGTGTGTGTGTGTATGTTTGTTACCACTCAGCTTCATAACGGCTCAACGGATTTTGATGAAATTTGGTATGTAGGTGATTTACGTCCTCGAATAGGACATAGGATACTATTTATGCCGGAGAATTGTACGGTTCCTGCGGAATAACAACAAAAATTAATTCTGCAACGCCTGGGAACGTGACCGAAATATTATTTGCCTCTTGTGTCAGAGTTGATCAGGCCGCNAAATATTATTTGCCTCTTGTGTCAGAGTTGATCAGGCCGCCCAAAGACCTCTGAAATGGCTTAACGACTGCTATTAATCGATAACAACCGGGACCGAATATTTAAAGTCCCCTCCGAAGCCCGGAAAGCGCTCAGATGTTATGCCACTAAACGGCCACCTATCCAAATGTGTGCCTCTGGGAACGTTACTTAACTTTGGTGATCAATTAATATGCCTCAGCCAAGCGCAAATAGTAGTACCTAGGTACACTTATTTCTAAAGCTACAACTTGATGAAACTCATATTTAGATTTTCATATATCGACACTGGAAAGCGGATATGTGGTAACTACGCGATAGTTGCACAAATACACTCCAAAAACCATACCCTACTTCTTGCCTATAGAAAAAAATATTTCCTTCCTTTTGGGTTGCCGTAATCAGTTAAAAACCTAGGCCAACATGNCTACTTCTTGCCTATAGAAAAAAATATTTCCTTCCTTTTGGGTTGCCGTAATCAGTTAAAAACCTAGGCCAACATGGTATAATTTTATAATTCTATTTTCACATAAATGAATGGTCTTTTCCCAATTTATTTATAAGTGTATCACTGTAAAANGTATAATTTTATAATTCTATTTTCACATAAATGAATGGTCTTTTCCCAATTTATTTATAAGTGTATCACTGTAAAACTCAATTGTACCCGGGCAAAGCCGGGCTGGTTCGCTAGTATAAACATATATTAACTAGACAGGAAACACACATGAACTTAAAACAGTTAACGAAACTTTTATAACGACTTTGGAAGCATCGCGAAGTAGCAGTGTCCAAAACACGGCTGTTAACAGTCAAGTAAGTNCGAAACTTTTATAACGACTTTGGAAGCATCGCGAAGTAGCAGTGTCCAAAACACGGCTGTTAACAGTCAAGTAAGATCAAACAACACGAATACCGCCCAAGCACGTTAATTACGACATCATGATTCATAAACAGATAGTTGTATATCATATTATTTTCTCGATGGTATTAACTTGTATAAGTGAGGCTATCAATACTGCAGTAGTAATAAAGAGCACTATTTAGTTAGCAAATAAATTCAATTTGTGCGTTATGTCAGTCTGTAAGTTACTCCAACATTGGTAAACAATCTTTTGTGCTTAATAAAAACACTAACGACCTTATTTAGAATGGCCTCCTTAAATAAATATTACATAATACTAAGACAATTATTTGAATCAATGTTTAATATCCATACTATAGAAAGTTGAAGTTTATGTAAGTAACAACGATGTTCATATATTAGTCAAACACGTAGCTGAATAAAAGCTCTTATATTNAAAGTTGAAGTTTATGTAAGTAACAACGATGTTCATATATTAGTCAAACACGTAGCTGAATAAAAGCTCTTATATTCAGATTAATTTAGTTATCTGTAAACAGTTTTGTACATATTGCTAGTAGCAAACAGTATTTATTTTTGTGTAGAAATCTCATAGTATCGTACTTTGAATACAAGTTATATGCTACACGAGAAGACTGCAACATATACATTGATGTTACAGACTTTTCAAAATATATTTTTGTACAAAATACAGGATGAGTATAAAAGAATACCCAAACTTTGAAGGTATATAATATCAAAACCAAACAACCTACAACCTTGATTGACCAATCAAATGAACCGTAGAACCTTTAAGTTTGTCAACCATACATTCATAAATGTTCAGTTTGACCACCATGAGCGGTCCGAACGACATCTACGCGATAATCAAACTAGTTCCACGCTCTTGTCAGCATGTCCGGTGTTATTGTTTGGATGGCGCTCTTAACTCTCGAGTTGAGGTGGTAAGGGGGTACCGAGCTCGCATTCAACGCGTCAATGTGAAGGTGACAGTCTGATGTTTCCTTTATACTTTATACTGCGCCACTGTTAACGGATACCTGAACGAGACGTTGCCGCAACGTTGAATTGGTCGAGGAGCAGCTGGTGACCAGGCTCTTCATCACTGGCCTCCAAGAAGCCCGGATCTTACCCCGTGCGATTTTTTTCTATGGGGGTACATAAAGGATCAAGTGTTTCGTCCACCATTGCCGGCTAACATTGACGACCTCAAAACGATAATTACGGACGCCATCCAAACTGTATCACCGGACATGCTGACAAGAGACACCTTGCTCAAACTAATAGCGCATCTACAGTAAGCCCGGCGAGCACCTGGTCACATTGAACATTTATGAATGCATGGTAAACAAATTTCACAGTTCCACGGTTCATTTGATTGGTTAATCAAAGGTTGTAGGTTGTTTGGTTTTGATATTATATACCTTCAAAGTTGGGGTATTCTTTTATACTCATTCTGTATAAGTTATCTGCTTAATATTGTATAGGCAATGCGAAGTTAAATATTGTGTTATACTTTAGGAAAAGGAAACGTCAGAAATATTCCTCATTTCTCAAAAGTATTCCACATTCCNGTTAAATATTGTGTTATACTTTAGGAAAAGGAAACGTCAGAAATATTCCTCATTTCTCAAAAGTATTCCACATTCCTCAAAATCATTTCTCATTCCTCAGAAACATTACTCAAATATATTCCTTAGGGAACATTCTTCACATATATTCTTCAGGAAACATTCCTCAAATANAACATTCTTCACATATATTCTTCAGGAAACATTCCTCAAATAACATACCAAGAGCCATACCTCAGAAACGTACCTCAAAAATCATACTTCAAAAACTATACATCATATCATACCTCAAAAATCATAACTCCAAAATATACCTTAATTATCATACCTCAAAAATCATTCCTTTCATAAACATACCTGAAAAATCATATCTCTACAAAATACGTCACAAACATACCTGAAAAATCATTAATTTCTCATAAATATTCCTCTTTCATCAAAAATAATCCTCAAAATCACTCCTTAAAACCATTTCTCAGAAATGTTCCTGAAAAATATTGGTCAGGAAACGTNTCAAAAATAATCCTCAAAATCACTCCTTAAAACCATTTCTCAGAAATGTTCCTGAAAAATATTGGTCAGGAAACGTACTTAAAAAATCATACCTCAAAAAATGGACGCATTTGACCTCAGCCACAGGTTCTTCCTGTGGTGATTTATATTTTCCCAGCCTCGGCAATTCATTAGAGCTCAATCCACACTTCTCCTCATCCTTTATGCTGCTGAAGTACACACCTCTTCGGTACACACCTAATCTACATTGTAAAGTAACTCAAAATTCCTGTTGTATTTCGTTGATGAAATAAATTAATTTTTGCTGGTAAATAGCATTGTGTCACTTATTCTACATGAGCAAAAAATTTCTTGCAGGGAAATAATTGGTAGTCTCTTCGAGCCCGAACACAGAAAAAACTCCCATGTAGGACTAGGCACAAGCTGTTTTGTTATAAGTTATTCTAGTATCACATGGCAATAGCACCTTGAGCACGATAATTGGATTCCTGATGGAAACACATCATGTTAAAATAAAATAAAAAATATATATTTTGAGGCAGCGGCTATATCGCCCCAAGAAAAAATCAGCGAAATACAGTCTGATCGATAATATCTGTATGGTCGCTATGTCTAATGTGGGCGATATTTCAGTATGGACGGTGCGACTGGTATGAGCGGTATGGTTGTCGAGGACGGTATGGGCGATACGGCCACCATGTCTGACGCTCTGAGAACAATATCTTTAGCTCTGCG
This sequence comes from Clitarchus hookeri, assembly GCA_002778355.1. Taxonomy (NCBI): domain Eukaryota; kingdom Metazoa; phylum Arthropoda; class Insecta; order Phasmatodea; family Phasmatidae; genus Clitarchus; species Clitarchus hookeri. The sequence goes on from NQII01007556.1 coordinate 53,355, forward strand.
ACAGTTGACACGTCCCTTCATTTTACAGNTACGGCCACCATGTCTGACGCTCTGAGAACAATATCTTTAGCTCTGCGACAGTTGACACGTCCCTTCATTTTACAGAATTTGGAAACTTTATTTACCATCGGCTGCAATCAGACTAGTGATTACTGCGAATACATAAGGTAAAGGTTTTCATCTTCGCTCCTCATTAATCACCAGAAATAATGAAACTCTAGTTACCACAAAAAAATGTTCTGCAATAAATTTAAACTCTCTTCCTCAGGTATAAATAACTGCTAACTCTCCTCCGTAAACCATCATACAGAGAGTTTAGAAAAAAAAATTGAAATAGGGTTACAAAAAATTTCTGAGGCGANCTCTCCTCCGTAAACCATCATACAGAGAGTTTAGAAAAAAAAATTGAAATAGGGTTACAAAAAATTTCTGAGGCGAAATATGAAAAAAAGGCACCCTACTCTAAAATGAGTTCTCGTCTTTCTGCCAATCAAATCGTAGGAAGCCAGGCGCCCTTACATAATGATTACTCCGCGCAGCTGCCTGGCAGATGTAGGGCCGAGCACCCAAGTTGCCAAAATACATTCCAAACAGGGAACGCTGTAGCGCAGTGCTTAGAAAGCTTGCCTCCCATCAAGACGAACAAAGTTTGATTCTTGGAGGTGTCACCCTGATTTTCACATGTGGAAGCTGCAGCGGGTGTTTACAGTGGTCAATGGGTTCTCTCAAGCTACTCCTGTATTCCTTCCTGCATGTCATCGCCGTGCCTTACCCGACACACTTCACCCTATTAAGCACCAACGATTTCAGCAGTTAAGCAACACCATAATCTCTTTAAATTCGACAATCCATCATAAGTCGATCTTCCCCCCCCCCTTCCACAAATGCATTGGGATGCTCTCCACATTATTTAAAAAAAAGTAGATTGCTACCACCATCAATCACACTAGGAGTTACCAAAGGGCGAAAAATATTTATCTTGTATTTTGTAAACATTCAGTACTTTCGCATTAGTAAGTTCAGAGAAATGGTCGGAGTAAGGAGGGAAATTAGTGAAAAAGCAGGAAATAAAGGCAAGCCCTCGAATCAACAGAGAGGCCAAAACGCTCGCAGCCCATCACGGGCCCATACCATGCGCCGCATCGCGCCTACTGTCAGCGCACTGGGGTGCCGGCTCAAAACTCCACTTCTACCCCTGAGCAAAGGTCCATCTCTAGTGATGGTTTTCGCAAGTGACGATACCACTGGCTGGCAGGTTTTCTTGGAGAAGTCCCGTTTCCACCACCCTTGCCATCCGCCATTGATCCATTCACTTCATCTCACCACGCTCATTACTCTATGTGGCCGGGAGTTTCAGACATGTCCCTCGGGTAGGACAGCATGCTCTTCTTAGACACCAGCCTACCCTCATCGCATCCGCAGACACTGCCTTAAGCGGGAACTGTTAGGCGATTTTCGTTTTCTTGAGTTAGCTGTTGGAAAGGCAGTGCAACCCACCAGTTTTCCAGTGGAAGAGGTCGAAGCTCTAGGAATTTGTCGTTCGAGAATTAGTTCGCTCATTACTCAGAATGAACAAGCGGTCGCACACAGTATATATTCGATATTTCCAAATGACGAGAGCTGTATGCGAATATCTCTACGGGAATTCGTATTACTGTATAAATTTGTACCGAAGAATTGCATATGCATAATTCCAATGTAAATTATACCTTACACACAGGGCACGATTTCCAACTAGCAGAAAGGGTAGGAGCTTCCTAGTCGATAATATTCTTGCCTAAATAAAATTGAGCATGGTTCTTACGTTTATTACTCACTCGTGAGGCAAAAAATATTTTATTATATATGTTAATGAATTTCTGACCATGTACAGGCAAATACATAAATGTTAATATATAGAAAAAATAAATTCATATAAGTATTTGTATCTGCACTTTTTCTAATTATCTCGGACTCATGCTCGTGCAAAAAGGGTACGTAAGTTTTTCTGATTGCTCTTTTTAGATTAAAAATTTATATTAGGATGACTTCTGCAATAATATGCTAGATACCTTACAAAAGCTAAACCATAATTTTTGTTATCAACTAGATGGATGACTCGAGATGCTTTGGGAGAAAGTGTTCGTACAATATGCGCGTATGGTTCACGACTATGCGAAGGGAACATATGCCAATGGGCATCGCGATATTCATGAGGGTGTACAAAGTCCGAGATATATTAGAGGGTCTTTGGTATGCTCATGGATGTGCACTTTCGATGGTATGTTTTCCAACATCCAGTCGTCTGGCAATACCTTGCCAAACAGAACTGGAAAAGTGTCACATGTGAAAAGCGTAGCTATGGAGACCTCCAATGACCAGGGGNCAATACCTTGCCAAACAGAACTGGAAAAGTGTCACATGTGAAAAGCGTAGCTATGGAGACCTCCAATGACCAGGGTCCTTCGTCTTCGTCTAGGTTTAAGTCAATGAAGTCAAAATACTTGTGGCCTTATAAAATTTTCTAAACTTTAGAATTTTTTTTGAAGTTATTCGAAATGTCAGTTGCCAAGGCAGGATTCGAACATTTGATGAGCAAAGTAAATTGTTATATAACTTGNCAATACCTTGCCAAACAGAACTGGAAAAGTGTCACATGTGAAAAGCGTAGCTATGGAGACCTCCAATGACCAGGGGTCTTCGTCTTCGTCTAGGTTTAAGTCAATGAAGTCAAAATACTTGTGGCCTTATAAAATTTTCTAAACTTTAGAATTTTTCTGAAGTTATTCGAAATGTCAGTTGCCAAGGCAGGATTCGAACATTTGATGAGCAAAGTAAATTGTTATATAACTTGTGTTCTAAAGTAATTGGTGGCGACCTATTTATACAGGAGTGTGGTGAGTACTTTTTTTTCCACTGTACTCATGTGCTCCATACAAGAAATGTAAATAAAGTAGTTTGCTGTTTTTCTTATGACAGGATAATCATAGGCGAAAATTATATAGCAATTTGGAGTAGGTCCCTTATTTATGTTGTGAATATGAAACTTATGGTTTGCTTCCTAGAGTCGTAATATGCGACTATAGTTTAGTTGTTGTTTAAACATTGAGAAAAAGTATCGATATGAAATAGCACTCTCTCTCATTCTCTCTCTCTCTATCTCTCTCTCTCTCTCTCTCTCTCTCTCTTCCCTTGTACTGAAGATCAGTCGTGCGGGAAAATTCTTGCTATTAACTGGAACAAATATTAACCCAAATTCCAAACCTTTTTTGCGCGATTACCCATAGTGCCATTGCTGCCACAAAGAATATGCCTTCGCCTTCACAGCTTGCCAACTTGTTTGAAAAAATTATTTCGTGTTCCATTTAGTTGCGATAACTGCTCCAGCCAGATCGCTTGAAATATACACATACAAAACAGTAACGTGATATGACGAAATGCTATATAATAATTTTGCAGAATAGCTGTGAATACTAATTTCGCCAACAAAATTCAACAGCCAATAATAGTATACAAGTAGATATAGAATGCCGATGCTAGCCCGGGTCCTGGGAAACCATAGATTTTACCCATCCATTTTCTACCCACTTTTCAAAAACTAATGGGTTTTAAATAGCCATTCGTTTTCAAACCACTTTTAAAAACTAATGGTTTAAAAATACCCATCCCACTTAAAAAAACAAATGGATTAAAAATAGCCATACGTGTTCAACCTGCTTCTAAATTAAAATTGTTTGAAAAGAACCAAACCTTATGAGAATGCCGATCCAAGCTGCGCAAAAATAATTAGCAGCGAGAATTTTTTTCATTTAAAGAAATTAAAATGTGTAATAAACAAAACATAACATGGATCAGTTACTACATGTATTAAACAGCACCCGCCATTTTATGAAACTTTCCGACCTCACAATAGGGCAGTCCTACCCGATAAACCACGCTGAAATAAATGAAACCAAGTACGGTCCCAAAGTGGTAGTTACTTCAGGAAATTTTAAGGTGACCCTACCAGACAGATATGTATACATTTTCAGTACAAAACTGATAAGTGATGTCAATCGAGGAGGCACAAGTCTTGTGTATAAGGGATTGAAAAAATATGGTGAAACACAAAGGCATTCTATTCTGTTTCTAAAAGAGTAAATGCACGTATTCGTATAATTAGACATCAGTTTATTTTCATTTGCAATTATCTCTCTATAAGGTTTTAATGATTGTGAAACCATTAAAACATAATAACCGCTCTGACTTCGTGCAACATAGTCTAAATAAAAGTTTAGATATGCACCTCCAAATTCGACATATTAAAGTAGGTGAAACACCTAATTCTTTTTCTTTCTAAATCTTTCATTACACTGTCTATAGAAATATTATCCATCTTTATTATCTTAGAAGAAAATATTGCAAAAGGTTTACGATCAACTTAATGACTAGCCAGGGACCTTTTTTTTATTATCATTAAGGCCTAATTTTGCGCCAATAAAACTCCGTTTTTCGGAGAACTCCCACACCTCACCTCTTGGTCAGCTTTTTTTTTTTAGCGGAGAGGTGAAGGAGTTTTTTTTTATGATCTAGTACCCCCTCTCAGATGGTGTGGCGCCTGCATCATCTGAGATAACCCAGCTATATGTCTGATATAATAATGACTACTGTAGAGAGTATTTATGCTGGGCTTTAAGGGGTGTGATATAGTTGCATCTGCTACTCCTAGATCTGCTAGGAGTATGAGCATTTATTTTATTAGCTCAAATTTGGAACGACTCGGTTGATAAACATACAGTGTGGATGGGGCGCCTTCACACCCACACTGAAAATTTATCTGCTCAGCCTGGGATTTGAACCCACGAACCTTGTGTTAAGAGCTAAACTGGCAAGATACTAGGTGAGGTTCTTCATACAAGTAACTTTGCGAGTCCCGCCGAATGAATCACGTCCAGACAGAGCGTGTACACACTGACCTCGACTACATTCTGGTTCACATATTACGTCACAGATCGCGAGCGTGGCAGTCGGAGATAGTGAGTCCCTCCACGTCCAGAGCGCGGATACATCGCCCACATCCGGGTTCACATATTAAGTCACAGATAGCAACAGTCGGAGCGAATTCTTATGAGGAAAACTGGTGTCTACACCGACAGAACGAGCACTGTGTATTGAAGTCAGCTACAGATAATGCAATTCGAAAGCATTTAACAACGAAATTTTTTAATATGAAACTTTAATGGTAATTTTTAACCCATTAAAGTTATTATATGAGTACTTCCGACCTAAAATACCTTTTTATTTAATAGAAATATAAGTATATATGGTCTCATATCCAAGACCACAGTTCTTTCTGATGAATCAAAATTTATTAACTTACCTTTGTCATCCTTAATTTCAACTATTATTTCCTTTACTTGAGTTGTTTGCACAGGAAACAACAAGGGATAGGCAGGCTCGTAAAAGATCGTTTCATCAAATCCAAATGAATTCCTTGGTTTAAATGTAGCAATTATGCTAGTTTCTCTGTGGTTATATTCATCATGTTTTAATATCATCCCATTAGCTATATTACAGTGTATATTTATTGTTTCAAAGGGGACAAATTTTGGAATTGTATTTCCAAAATGGAATGCGTTTGATTTCAGGATTTTATTTTATGTGAAACCAAAGTTCTCCTATAGAACCCCATTTTCCAAACTATAAATCAAACACACATTTTACTTTCACCTTGTTTGTTGTTTGTGGTCTTATCCAGCTCGAGGGATATGCTATTATTTTCTCCCCCTCCCATTGGAACTACTTCAAATGGGGGAATTGTCTTTATAATTTTTACAAGATCTTTTAAACTGTATTGGCCAACTGGAATTTCCACTGATGTTTCCATACCACCCAGGTTTTTAAAATAGAGTCTATTTTTCACAGGGGTAATGTTAGGTGTTAGGTATGCAGTATAGAACTGAACTAAAGCCACTGAGAGCTCCTCTATCTCTAAAGGATAATGCAGTCTTTTCTTCAACATTGATTTGTTATCTGTTAGCTTGAATACTTTACTCGTTTATTACAACACAAAAAATCTATTAAATAAATGAACAACCCAAGAAACATGAAACACATTGACTGGGATATTAAAATAAGGATACCAGACAAAACTGTATTGGAGAATTAATCTCTAATAATATTAGATGCTGATAGTAGGCCCTAGTAACTGCGGAAAAACCACAATTATGATATATAATGTTATATATTCCCCTGGATGGTTGGACTTTGATACTTTATATGTGTGTTCAAAAAGTGTGAACCAACCTAAATATAAAGCTTTAAAGGAAGATACAGAGGCAGCAGCAAAATCAATATCTGAACCAATAGCATACTTTTCCCTTCAAATGAAGAAATGGTTACCGTGGATGATTGTTGTAATGACTCTGTTGTTGTTTTTGATTATGTCATACTTGAAAATCAGGACAAAGTTAGAGATTTCTTCACTCAAAGTATANCTAAATATAAAGCTTTAAAGGAAGATACAGAGGCAGCAGCAAAATCAATATCTGAACCAATAGCATACTTTTCCCTACAAATGAAGAAATGGTTACCGTGGATGATTGTTGTAATGACTCTGTTGTTGTTTTTGATTATGTCATACTTGAAAATCAGGACAAAGTTAGAGATTTCTTCACTCAAAGTAGACACAAATATATTGATTGTTTCTATTTAGCTCAGACATACTCAAAAGTGCCTAAACAGCTTATAAGAGACAATGCCAATTTTCTTTGCATATTCAGACAAGATTATACAAATCTTAAACATATTCATAGCGATTTCGTTGGTGGTGATATCCCATTTGAGAAATTTAGGGAGACTTGTTCAAAAAGTTGGGATAAGAAACATGGTTTTGTTACAATAGACACAACTCGTAAGTTGAATAATGGTAAGTATCGTAATAAAATTTAAGACTTTTTAAACCCTTAGATTATTAGCGAATTTTTATTTGTATTTAATGGAAACTTTTCCATTAAAAACTAACAGACTCTGCTCTTTTTTTAAATGTATTTATATACCATAACTATTTCAAAAAACACAACTGTGCCTTCAGATAAACAGAATGTTTTTGCCATTAAAAAAAATATCTTATCATCGGGCAAAACATCGAATGATTTATATATGTTAATGCTTTTCAAATTATGGTATAATTTGATCATTCCTTTATAATCCTCTGGTTTCATTATTATCTCATTTACTCTTCCACTTCTCATAAAAATATACTGCGTTTGATTCTTACCTAGGTAAAATAATTTGTCCTTTGAACTGTATTTCCCGACTAAACGAATAATTTCAATTATGTTAGACTGATAGTACTCTAAATACACCGCATCATTAGGAGCAATAGGATTTCTCATGTTTCTAAGCCTTTAGTTTTCAAAATCTATATTATTATCTTCTTCCAAGTAGGTAAGAAAGGCTTTATCCAAGGATCTTTTATTTCTTGCCAGTGTAGTTATAAAGTCACTGAACTGTGGGTGGGAAACAAAATCATTAGTATTGATCTTCTCAGTAGTTGTATAACCATCCTGGTGTTCTTTAATTTGATCTTCAATCCAAGAGGTCATTAATGCATTTCCACATATATCCATCGTTTATTAATAGCAAAACAATTATTGGAAAATTTCAATTATGTGAGAAGTGATTTAGCACAATGGCACACAAATTACCACAAATTACTTGGTGGAAATTTTGAATTCTGCTATCATTATAAATAATATTACCCCCGAGATATATGCAATCAATTCCCGGGGTTGATCTCCACCAAATGAGTCAAAAAAATATTTTTTATTGGATTCTTTACAGTAGCTTACCCACTGTGTTCCACAATTTTTTGAAACATCTAGGTTAACAATCCCACATTCCTTATCAAGCAGCATGTTAGGTATTTTATAAATCATAAATACACCTCGAAAATGTTTAATGTTAAATTTTTTAACCATTTTATCAATATCAAAGTTAATCAGTGGAGTTACTTTTTTTTTTTTTTGCATGCTTCACACCCTTACCTTATNTTTTTTTTTGGGCATTCTTCACACCCTTACCTTGTTTTTCCACTGCTAAATTATGTCTATGTTGTTCTTCCAATTCCTGGTCTCTCTTCTTAGCATTAATTACTGATGTATCGATATGTTAGGCACCTCCTGCCAATGCCCCTAGAGCTACCAATGCTGCAAAAATCAAAGGTAAAAGTCCACCCTTGTGAGATGTCAAACCATTTCCAGTCTTCATTTCCTTAGACATTTTATTAAGTTGTGGAGTTGAGATTGTGATAGTCATAATTTTGCTTCCTTCAATTTCTTGTTTTTGCGTTCCAGTTGGTCTTTCGTCAGGAAAGAATCAATATTCAAACCCTCCAGCTCCTCGCTAGGAATTTGAAATGCAATGTTTTTTACTTTCATTTATTATACCTAATATTTTAAAATTTTATTTTAATTCCCCAGCCCAGGTTACCTTTAATATGCATCGCAGATCCAGTAACACCAGCCCACAATCTCTCATTGAGATCAGCATCTGGACTTAACAATCTTTTGAATGCCTTTTTTTCTAGTTCCTTATCAGCTACATGTCTTTCAGATAGATCTTTATGGTGATGATAAGCTATATCATGCTCCATTGCAGCTTCATCTAATGGATTAACAGGTTTATCACCTCTCTCAAGTCTCTCTTTTAGTCTGGTACCTGGGCCTAGGAATTTATACCCTGGGGGGTGTAACTCAAAAGGCAGAGAATTTATTATATCATTGAGTAACCCCTTCCCATGATGCTCCGACTCCCAGAAAGAAGGAGGTATTGTGTTCAACATTCGTATAAGGTATGGTATACCTTTTGGATTATTCACAACAAAGTCACTAAACTTGCTGTTGAGCATATCCATTATTCCGACCTTCTCATTGTAATAGTTATCATTTCCAGCATTCTCTTCGCCATAAATAACGAGAAGCCTATCAATGAGCTTCCTAACATCATCCATCCATATATATTCTTTGGGATTGCCTGTATACATCTTTATGCCTGTTCCTGTACGAGGAGAGTAACGGTTTTTCTTTATCATATCGTACACTGGTCTAACGATAGTTTTCCATTTATCGCCCTTGCTTGATTTTGGTGTTCCCGAGTTGGGGTCATTCTTTTGAAAAACTGCATTTGTATATGTTAGGATATGACTATAGTTTTCATAGTCAGTTGTAGTGTAGTCACTTTCTGATACATCCTTATGAGTAAGCAATTTCAGCAAACCCTCAGTTCCAATGTATGTTGGATCTTTTACAGTAAGTCGGTCATTGTTGAATATTACTTCGCTATCGCCAATATACCTTTTGCTTCCATCAGGCCTTAGTCCAAAAACATGGTCATCGCAGTTATTTAAGAATTCAGTCACTTTCTCTCCAATAAATGTTGTTCTATAGTTAGTTAACGGTACAATATCGTTTTTCAAANTTGTTCTATAGTTAGATAATGGTACAAAATCGTTTTTCAAATGCTCCAATGCCTCAACGCCACCGTCATAGCGTTCAATGCCATCATCATAGCATTCAACGCCATCATCACCGGTATCTGCTTTACCAAACATATTCCTCTCAAATGAAGTTTCCGTAGGCGTTCGTGGGTAGTCCAAATTCTTTACAGCAAATGGAACAAGTTCCTTNTAGTCCAAATTCTTTACAGCAAATAGAACAAGTTCCTTGATTAGGTTCTTATTCTCGTTTGTTACATGCTCAAATTTTTGTCCCAAGTCCTTTATCGCATCTATCAAAGGTTGTTCCTGTCTTTTATTTTTATCGTACTCGTCTTTATGTAGTTTCCGGAAGGCCTTAAACTGTTCAATTAGTTGTTTTCGTCTCTCTATTTTCATTTTAGCTTGTTCTTCGGTAATCATTTATTATATTATTTAATAGATAAAATGAATATTGATAACTTAAATGTGTACTGTCTCAAGTGTAGGAAGCATACACTAAGTGATACGGTTTCATATGAAGTTACAAAGAATGCAAGAATTAAATGTGTTTGTAGATGTTGTGGTGTCAATAAATCAATGTTCACTGGTGGGAGCATAAAAGACGATATTGCAAATGAAATTCATAAACCAATGCGAAAAAATTTCCCCAGGAGGGCTGTTCTATCTTTCGGCATCGACGATCTCTGGCAGGCTGACTTGGTTGAGATGGACTCTGGATCATTAAAAGGTATACACAGTCTTAACAAGGGGTTTAAGTATATGTAAACCGTGATTGATGTTTTTTCCAAGTATGCACAGACAATACCTGTCGTAGATAAAACAGGTGAAAATGTTACTTTAGCATTTAAAACTATTTTGAATGACCACAGTCCTATGCATTTACAAACAGATGAAGTGAAATAAGTTTACAATAAATTATGTAAGACGTTAATGGTCAATAACAACATAACACACTATTCAACCCACAGCTGAAAGAAAGCCAGTGTCGTAGAAAGATTTAATAGAACATTGAATGAGAAAATGTGGAAGATATTTACTGTGCAGGGAAGCTATAAATGGGTGGATATATTGCCTAAATTAATAAGTGAATACGATAACACTGTTCACAGCACAATCAGGATGAAACCTGCCAATGTAAGCGCTAAGAATGAAAGGTCTATTCTAATCAACATGTACAGCAGAGAAAGAAAAATGGCTAAAGCACGGTTTGAGATAGGTGATAAAGTCTGTATAAGTGAAAGTAAAGGCCTGTTTGAAAAGGGGTATACACCAAACTGGTCCACTGAAGTATTTAAAGTATGTGAAGTAATGTACACGCGCACCCCATAACATACATAATAAAAGATTTGAAAAGTGAGTCCATCAAGGGTATATTTTATGAACCAGAGCTGCTTAAGACCCAGTATGATCAAGACTACTTAGTAGAGAAAGTTTTACAAAGGAAAGGAAATAAGCTGCTTGTTAAATGGTTGGGTTTTGATAGTAGTCATAATTCTTGGGTTGATAAGGAAAGTGTAGTTGATTGAAAAAATCTAAATTTTTTTGTATATAATAAATGAGTATACAAAAAATTTAAAGCTATGAACGTCAGCCGTTTCCAACAAACGACCAGACAAAAAACAATTTAAATGAATACAACAAGCACATTGAGTTTGATATTCCTGTTGGCGATGCATTTACACATCCGAATGAGGCTTATGTGTACCAACAGTATAAGCTAACTAAAAGAGATACAAATGCGGGTTATGAAAAAACTTCAACTATTGACCTTTGTGAGAATTTCTTCCCATTCCAGTTCTCAAGAGTAGAGATCTCTAAGCATGGCAATATAATTGAAAGTATTGACAATCCTGGCATCACTTCGACTATGATGCATGCATTGCTTAGCTCAGAATCAGAATCATCGTACTTGCAACTAGCAGGGGTAGAAAAAGGCAAATATTTTAAGGCAGATGGATATAATGAACTTGTCTATCCATTAAGATATTTGTTTGGGTTTATGAGGGATTGTAATGAAATATTCTGGAAAGGCGGGTACAAGATTACATTCATTCGAAATTCTCATGATNGATATTTGTTTGGGTTTATGAGGGATTGTAATGAAATATTCTGGAAAGGCGGGTACAAGATTACATTCATTCAAAATTCTCATGATGATGTTTATATTTACAGAAGGCCTAAAACACAAAATGGAGCTGCTGATATTATTTCAGATGCTGGTAAAATAGTTATAGAGAAAATGGGAATCCTGTGGCCAATTTTTGAATACGAACCTAATTATGGAGACGATATTAAAGCAAAACTATACAAACAACACAATATTCCCATCGGTTTCAATTGTTGGCAATGTCTTGAAAAACCTGTACCTACTGGTGCAAACTCATTCCAGTTTGATATAAAGGATCAGTTCAACTCAATCCAATTCGATATGCCTGACTTTGTCATTGTTGTCTTTCAGCTAAATAGAAAAGAAAATGCTGATAAAGACAAACATGGTTCAATTTTTGACCATAGCCATGTTAAAATTATTTCTTTTAAGAATGGAAGGAATGAAATGTTCCCTAAAGAGAATTGGAACCTGGATATCGAGGATAAAATTTTCGATAAGATGTACATTGCCTACAATGATTTTAGAAATTCAAAGACTAAGCTAGATACTCCTTACCGTAACAATGAACTATATTATAACCCCGATGCATTTGTTTCTAGGAGACCATTGTATATTATTGATTGTTCTTACAGAAAAACCTCTATTGTAAAGGTTTTACGAACTTAGATCGAAGGTTAGATCGAACTCATCTGAAACTTACAGTTGATTTTAATAAGCCAATAGAAGCTACAACTATTTGCAATGTGGTGCTAATAAGCCAAAGAAACCTAATTTATGATGTTAAAAGTGAAATAATCACTTAAGCTTACTAGTGCGCAAATATGTATGGTTATTAGTTTTTAATGGGTCATTTCCCATTAAAAACATTTATTTTAAAGATTCAATAATTAAAAACAAAATA
>NQII01007556.1:65837-90459 GCA_002778355.1 Clitarchus hookeri
ATGAGATACATAAATACAGCATCAGTCCATGCAGTCTGACAAACATTATGAAGGTGGTGATCGTATATATATTTCATAGTCTCACTCCTTTTCAATTTTGTAGTGTCCCCATTGTAGTGTATTAATACCATATTTAAGAATAAATCTTTTGTCATCATCGGAACTTAATGCTTTTTTTCTCAATACTATTGAAAACAGTTCATGTTAATTACTTCTTATGAGATTCATACTTTTGTACACCACTTCTTTCCCAAACCAGCACTTTTTGTAGTCATCAAAACTTATCTCATTTCCGACTACAGTATTTTTCACACCATTTGCTCGTTTCTTTGCATCGCCTTCCACATTTAAGGCATACATTTTGGCTCTTAAACCAATAAATTCTTCCATTATTTTCCTATTACATTCATATTTCATTTTGCCTATAATTTTCTTATTTATTTGTGGCATGTTGTATCTATTATTTTTTGGATAATCACTTGTATCAAAATGGTCGATCATTTCTTTCATGTCACTGTAGAAGTCTGGTGTTTTTATACAATATATGTATGAGTCAGTATCTTGATAGCACAGTTCAATATTTCCCCCATACTTTGGTTTCATCACATTATAGTGAAAATCGTACATTAAGGTCTTCGACAAGTCAAGTATGCTCATTCCAACATAAATGGGCTTGTTAAAACACAGCTTTGTTTTATTCATGTGAACTGCGACCAATGAGTCAGTAAATATTGTTCTATCTTTAAAATTTGGTTTAGCCACTAATTTATCCACTTGCTTGCTGCTTGTGCACAACCGTATATCCACTCTGTTTCTAATGTTCTCCATTGTTTTGCCGAATACAGAGTTGTTCATTAGTTTATAGAAGTCTTTTTCAAAATCATTAGATGCCTTCGTTCGCATATTTGTGTTTAGATCAATATAGGACTTGAGCCAGTCTGATTGGTCAAACTCCAGAACTCTATGGATCTTCTTCAACTTCATTCCGAGGGACAGATATTGCTTAAGATTTACGTAAAGCAGTACATATTTTTCTTTGTCATTTAGGGCAGTTAATAATTTAGGAATTTTCGAACCTTCGGGTATTCTATTCTTTGGAGCCAGTGGTAGATATTTGTGGAGGTCGTGTAGTTCATGTGGATATTCCAAATCAACTTCCAATATATAGCCTTTTGTGGCATCATCTCGAATTTTTGTCACATCAATTTTTGTATTTCTCCACTTAAACCCACCGTGAGGTAAATACCGACTCATAACCCATCCATATAAGTTATTGGCATCCAGGTATGCCAGATAAGAGGCTTCAACTTTGGCATAATAATCATTCATGTATTTATTATTTGCTTTGGCATACCTCTTGCAACATTGTGATATTCCACCACGAATAACTTTTTCGATCATCAAAATAATGTTGTAATCCGTTAGTAATTCTAGTTCTGTTTTAGTATGTTTGAGCATAGCATCCCACGCTAGCCCTGGTGCTGTGAAATACCATGCAGGATCTAGCTTATATGTCTTGAGACATACATCTCTAAAGTTTTCTATAATATCAGCCAATATCAATACATCTGTTTTGTTATACAACTGAGTATACTCTCCTAAGGATTTTATGTTGAAAGTTTTCCACACCTTTTTTGCAAACTTGTAGTCTTCATCTGTAATATCACATTTGTTGAGTTTGTTGTAAAATGCATCGTTATTAGGTAGTGATATCTCGCAAAATTTTTCAACGCTATCCATGTAGTCATATGGGTAAACGCCTTTCCTTGTAACAAGATCTAGAAGCTCATTGGAAAAATGCTTACTCGTTTCCCGGAATTGACTTCTGGAAAGATNACTGGAAAGATTGCAAGAGAGCTTATCGATGCTGCTAGCCATAAATTTAAATGAGTCAATAAATCTTAGATTTACGCCCTCACATACATGTTTAGTGAAAGAAATATATTTTTCCTCATTGTTGGGAATTAGGTCAATTTTATTTTCATCGATGCCCAACTCCTTTACAAATAAATGTGTGTCACATCCAGATAGATTGTGTATAAACACAGGAACAAAACATGGATTTCTATAGGATAAGTTACAATCTTTGTGTGCGGCTCCTCTAAATTTACCTGTAAGGTGGTCATGGTCCCTCACAGAGTCACCACCCAAAGTCTTTTCACATATATGACAATGGGTGGCTGTATAATAACTAATCTGTTCTCTCTTGGTCAAGGGAATCATTGGTTTCTCATTTTTGTTGACATCTCCTATTGCCTTTGCTTCCTCCATTAACATCTTGACGAATACCCTAGATGCACCAGGTCCTTCATAAGTTACTGGTGCCTTATAGTATTCGTGTTCATATTTTATATAGTAACTGAAACTAATAGGCTGGTGTTTTTGGTACGGCTTCGTGTAGGAGTCGTTGGGATTTGGTTGGCAAGTTTCGATTTTAGTTAACAAACACTCAAAATCGGAATATATCACAAAAGGGACTCTCAAAGAATGATTTTTGTTCTTGAATCNTATATATCACAAAATGGACTCTTAAAGAATGATTTTTGTTCTTGAATCTTAGTATGTTATTTCCTTTATGTGGAAGTTCGACTCTAATTCCATCAAGATCTCGGCAGTCTTTTTCGTGAGCATTTAGCTGGCTTTCAGAGTAGAAGTGTTGCAAGCATCTATCACATATGTATATTTTATGGCCATTCCTTGTCACCTGTGACCCAATAAGTTTTGAAAGACTTTTTATCCAGCATAAGTGGTCATTATTTTCATCTTTGATGTAGAGTAGGTTAATATGCTTATCCACCTTATTTTTGTTATTTTTAATGGATAGATTATATATTCCTTATTGTCTTTGTTTTCTTTTTCTTCATACGCATATACATTAATTGATAGTCCACTTCTTTTCTCAAAGGTCGGTATGCTATCCAATTTCATAGGAAATTCCAGACCCTTAAGTGCTTCATCTAACTCATGTTCATGATCCAAATACTTGTTCACTCTTTGAGGATGCTTTTGGGCTGAATGTATTGCGGATAGAATAGACCACAAACAACATTTTTGATCATTGTTCTTAACATTAATTACTGCTTTCTTGGAGTTGATTTTTTCTGGAAGATCAACTAAACAGCTGCCTTTAAATGGAACATATTTGTTTATTCGCATCTCTAGTTTGAATATCCTACTGAGTACCTACTGAGAGCCCTTTGCTTCAAATGCACCCATCTCAGCTATGATTTTTAATATGCCATCGGTATAATATTTTTCTAGATCAGTTGATTTCAGTATAATTTCGTGCTTGGTTTTAAAAGAGCTTTCTACATATTCAATATTGTCACCAGTTCCTCTTTTGTACTCAGGGAAAAACTTCATGTTCACTTTGAGGTCCATTGATTTTAAATGTTTATTAATTATGCTGATGACAGCTCCTTTTATATCGTTTAGGAAATGATTTGGGTCTTTGTATGCATTCACATTCTTTACAGCATAAGTCTTGATCCTACTTTTAAATGCTTCTTCAATTTCTTCTACACTGAATCTGAGTGTGTATTTGTGTACTTTGCTCCTCAAGTGACTTTTTATGAGAGATGGTTTGTAATAGTGGTTACAGGCCTCACACTAAACTTGCTTATCTCTTTGTAACTTCTGTTTTGATATTAGACTTTGCGGTATTTTAAAAATTTTCCATGCATTTGTAGGTTCTTGCACTGGTGCAAGATCTCTGTGCAATCTACTTCTTAGATGACTTCTTATTAGAGATGGTTTATAATAGTGGTTGCAAGTTTCACACTTGACAAATGGTTGTAGAGGTTTCTTCTTCTTACTTTTCATAAAAACATCACGCTTAAATTTATATTCGTTCCAAACATTACCAGTTGCAGTAGCCTTTTTCGTTGCCTTGGTCGTCTTCGTATTATTTGATATCATTTTATTTTCAATTGCATTCATATTGACTAAATATAGATTTTGAATTCTTTAAATAAAACAAATGTCTTGCTGTTAATTCTTAGAGCACCTTTTTTTTTTCTAAACACCTTTTCCTAAACTCAAATGTTAACGCATCTTTTTTTTGCGCTGTGCGCGCCCGTGCTCGTATCAGCATTCTCATAAGTTATGGTTATTTTCAAACAATTAGTTTTAGAAGCGGGTTTGAAAAATTATGGCTATTTTTAATCCGTTAGTTTTTAAAAGCGGATTGAAAACAGATGGTTATTTTTAATCCATTAATTTTAAAAAATGAGTTGAAAAAGTATGGGTATTTTTAATCCATTAGTTTTTAAAAGTGGGTTGAAAATAGATGGTTAATTTTAATCCATTAGTTTTCAAAAATGGGTTGAAAGCGTATGGTTATATTTAATCCATTAGTTTTTAAAAGTGGGTTATAAACATATGGCTATTTAAAACCCATTAGTTTTTTAAAGTGTGTTATATACGGATGGTTATTTTTTGATCCATTAGTTTGTAAAAGTGGTTTGAAAACGAATGGTTATTTTTAATCCATTAGTTTTTAAAAGTGGTTTGAAAATGTATGGCTATTTTTAACCCATTCGTTTTTAAAAGTGGGTAGAAAATGTATGGTTAAAATCTATGGTGTGCCAGGACCCGGGCTAGCATCGGCATTCTATATCTACTTATACATTTCTGCGATGAAGAATATAAATNACCATTCGTCTTTAAAAGTGGGTAGAAAATGTATGGTTAAAATCTATGGTGTGCCAGGACCCGGGCTAGCATCGGCATTCTATATCTACTTATACATTTCTGCGATGAAGAATATAAATGTTATGAATGCGGTAAAGAAAATAGTGTTTCTAAAGATTTTGAAGGTGGGGTAGTGAGTTCGGCGAAGGACTCACGGATCTCTTAAACTAGTTTCCTGAGGTAAGGTTTCTGTAGGAGGAAAGTATTAAGCACACATTTGACATATTTTCCGACAATATTATCTCATTTTTATAGACTCGGACCTTTAATAACGTATCAAAAGTGTGGAGTTTACGTGTAAACTGATGAGATAGCTTCAGTATTCGATAATCTGAGGAAAAGTGATTACAGCAAGTGAAACATTTGATATTAT
This sequence comes from Clitarchus hookeri, assembly GCA_002778355.1. Lineage (NCBI taxonomy): Eukaryota > Metazoa > Arthropoda > Insecta > Phasmatodea > Phasmatidae > Clitarchus > Clitarchus hookeri. The sequence continues at coordinate 70,903 of NQII01007556.1, forward strand.
CCACGAACTGGAAACATTTCTCTACAGAACAGATAGAGTAAAAGAGTTTAAGGAAAACTTAAATGCTATTAATATAATGTTGTATAGTATTAGTTACACAATTACCGACTGGTCTTTTGAAATACTTCATAATACAGTTATATACAAAACTTGTGAAGTTGATTTAACATTCATGTGTGAGCTATGTTTGAGTTCTGTTTCACGTCAGAATCTAAATGAGATATGTTTGAGATCAGTTAGATGTGTGTTTAAGGTATACTTGTAGTCTGTGTGCTTGCGATGCGTGTGACAGTGAATGTGGCGACTAAGGTTAGAAGCAAATTTGGTGATGCATTCTCAATAATAATTCCTAGTTTCAATAACACAAGGTAATGCATTTATAGTGTGCAAAGCCAAATATGCTTATGTAAGAACTTTACTAATGCGACATACCAGTTTGGATAGTGATGTATACGATCTGAGTTTTAAGTCTCTATCTCCAATGGTTCAAAAATGATGGCCAACTATGTTGATAAAAGGGCTTGGAGCACAGTGTGCTCTACTGGCCTGTTCGGGGTAGGAAGTGTTATCGATAATATGTATTAGATTAACAGTAGTAGGGTTTGGTAGGTACGAGCACACATGCTGCTGGCGTAGCTGCTGAGGTGCTATCCTTCATGTAGGATTCTCTCACAAGATGGCCAACCTAAGGCCAGATTCCTCGTTTTCCCCTCAAAATGGCTCGTTTGGCTTTAGAAAATGCCTCTTTCATCACCAACATTTATCTTCCCCTCACTCACAACGACAAGAAATTTCCAAAAACTTGTGAAACAATTTCTTTCCTCTTAATGTGGCTAAGAGACTTCTGAGAGTCTGTAAATATCCACAAAAGTGTTTAAAACATCAGACACACTAAGGACTCGATAGGACATAATTGTTCAAAATGTATTAAATTATAATTTTGAAAAATTTAATTTATCAAATAAATCAATATTTTAAGGCTCAATTAAACCATTATATATAACCAGACTTTTCTTTTCAAGGCGAATACGATCGTGATGTCATAACAATTGTGTACCCCTAACAGAGGACTGCTATAGTGGCTTTAATATGTACACCTCCTTATCCACGAACCACATTCCAACCATCACCCCACATTTAAACACCCCTCCCACTTCAGCAGCCTTCATCTACCCTCGATGCTATATGACTCGCATTTTTAATTACTTTGTTAAACATGACTAAAAATGCGATCAATAACACCATGTCCGGCATGGTCCCAAGCATCATAAATGTGCTGAAGGGAACGTCAGACCAATAAATACATCCCCCCTTTCCAAAGTACCATCGCCCTCCCCATTGGACACTACACTCCTTTCACCCTTCCCCACACCCTCATCAATCAAAAATTCCATCGACGACCACCTCCCCCCTTGTCAAACAACTTTTTATACTCTGATCGCGAGACCTCGAGTTTGTATCGCCATGCCTGTGAAGCAGGCGGTCAGACAGCTTTGACAAAGCAATTGTGGAACGATCAGACATCAATACATCGGTACATCGATAAATAATTAAATTTTTTATTTTGGTGTTTTTAATTAAATTATATATGATCCTTTAAATCGCTTGATTGTAATGTATTGCACATGTGATTTTAATTCGTAATACATTCCTAAGTTATATATATATATAACTTCCCTATGGTAGCTTTCATCATAAAATAAAGGAAACTTCACATGGAGAAAGATAGATTAAACCCAATACCCACAGGTCTCCGGCAAAGTTCCTAATCCACTCACTACACAAATACTTGAGGAGTGACACTGTTGAAATAATGTTTATTTGCCATCCAAACGAGCTAGTCACATTCCTATGTATAAATACTTAAATTTGAAAGTACCAAAAAAATGGTTTTATATACACAGTATTACCCCATGTTCTCGGAAACAACGCGGCACCGGAGGTTAGTGAAAAAATGTTGACAACTGTGCCCTATATGAAGCATCGATTGGTAGTAATCCCATTTCCCCGAACATACTGGAGGTAGCGGTAAGGGTAGTGATATTTGAAATGGCAAATGGAAATGTAGGTCGTATAACGAATCGTTGATATAGATCGTCTAGAAGGAAACAACATGTACTAAGAAACCTTTTTTCTGACGTGCATAGTTGATGAATCGTCTAAGAATATAGTTTGTAACATGTGTAGTTTATGTACAATGACAATTAATCGCAAATGTGTTTTTCTTACTACAATCAAAAGGAAATCAACGAAACATGTTGTTTTTTCTGGCGTGAATACCTAGTTTACGTACAATCAAAAGGACATCGGGTGTACTGTAAATACTTGTATAGTGTGGGAGAACTAAAGCGAACTTGCAACACTCATTCGCACACATCACTCTTCATAAGTGTTCTAAATGTCGACCACCATGTATCAGACACGACTCTGCTCAGATACACAAAGTGCGCCATTACGGTATTTCCAGTTGGAGTGTGAGACTCGCTTTGATACTAGCAGTGACCTGTGTGCCTTACTGCATGAACTCGTGCTGTAGGTATTAAACTGTTTCCGAGCAAACACAGAGAATATTGCAGCACTACGCAGCAAGCAGATAAGCCATTTAACACTTACAGGAACTGCAGGATTTGCATGCAAGTAACTGACAATCGCAGGTTCGTTCATTCAGACAGTCATTCTGTTTATATTGCAACTATTAATCGTGTGTGTTGTTTCAGTGTCAGATATTGTCTGTCTTTAGTAATGATTCTGAATGGAATGCTGTTTACAAACGNATTGTCTGTCTTTAGTAATGATTCTGAATGGAATGCTGTTTACAAACGAAGAAGTATTTGTCATGCTGATGATACTATAAGAATGCCGTTGGAACTGCAGAGCTGCTGCCCGTTTGTACGCAGAGAGATACTCACAGCACATTCATCACTCGTGNATGTTTATTTGCCATCCAAACGAGCTAGTCACATTCCTATGTATAAATACTTAAATTTGAAAGTACCAAAAAAATAGTTTTATATACACAGTATTACCCCTTGTTCTCGGAAACAACGCGGCACCGGAGGTTAGTGAAAAAATGTTGACAACTGTGCCCTATATGAAGCATCGATTGGTAGTAATCCCATTTCCCCGAACATACTGGAGGTAGCGGTAAGGGTAGTGATCTTTGAAATGGCAAATGGAAATGTAGGTCGTATAACGAATCGTTGATATAGATCGTCTAGAAGGAAACAACATGTACTAAGAAACCTTTTTTCTGACGTGCATAGTTGATGAATCGTCTAAGCATATAGTTTGTAACATGTGTAGTTTATGTACAATGACAATTAATCGCAAATGTGTTTTTCTTACTACAATTAAAAGGAAATCAACGAAACATGTTGTTTTTTCTGGCGTGAATACCTAGTTTACGTACAATCAAAAGGACATCGGGTGTACTGTAAATACTTGTATAGTGTGGGAGAACTAAAGCGAACTTGCAACACTCATTCGCACACATCACTCTTCATAAGTGTTCTAAATGTCGACCACCATGTATCAGACACGACTCTGCTCAGATACACAAAGTGCGCCATTACGGTATTTCCAGTTGGAGTGTGAGACTCGCTTTGATACTAGCAGTGACCTGTGTGCCTTACTGCATGAACTCGTGCTGTAGGTATTAAACTGTTTCCGAGCAAACACAGAGAATATTGCAGCACTACGCAGCAAGCAGATAAGCCATTTAACACTTACAGGAACTGCAGGATTTGCATGCAAGTAACTGACAATCGCAGGTTCGTTCATTCAGACAGTCATTCTGTTTATATTGCAACTATTAATCGTGTGTGTTGTTTCAGTGTCAGATATTGTCTGTCTTTAGTAATGATTCTGAATGGAATGCTGTTTACAAACGAAGAAGTATTTGTCATGCTGATGATACTAGAAGAATGCCGTTGGAACTGCAGAGCTGCTGCCCGTTTGTACGCAGAGAGATACTCACAGCACATTCATCACTCGTGCAATGTCTTCCAGCATCTTGCATGTAGCATGCGCACAACCGGGCTATTGCAAGCAACACGCAACAAACGTTGTCGAATCAGACGACCTGTGAGAGACGAGAAAGCTACTGATGTACTTGCTGCCATGGTAGTTAATCCTCATGATTCTACACAGAGGATTGTCCGCGACTCAGGATTGTCTCAAAGTACAGTGTGAAGAATCCTCGCTGATAATCGTTTACATCCGTACCATGTACAGCTGCACCAAGAACTTGGGAATAATGACTTTCCTAAGCGCATTGATTTCTGCAACTGGTACCTGAGCAAGGGCCGTGCTTTCCATCTCGCAACATTTTGTGGACTGATGAGACCACATTCAAGAGTAATGGTGATGTTAACATACTGAATGCCCCTTAATGGTCTGCAGTAAACCACGATTCGCTCCGGCAAGTGGATAATCATCATGTGTGGAGCCTTAATACTTTGTGTGGCCTTCTCGGACACTGTGCCATAGTACTATAGTTTTCTAAAGGGCAATTTAATGATGCAGCTTATGCAGACTTCCTAGAGAATATTTTGTATCAGCTGATCGAAGATGTCCCACTAGTTATGCGATTAACACTGTGGCTTCGGCAGGATGGCTGTCCTGCTCACTTTTCACGCAGAGCTCGGCTAGTAGCTGACATGTTATTCCCCAGATGGTGGATTTGACTAATGGGTCCTGTAGCTTGGCCACCACGTTCTCCAGACTTGTCCCCAAATAGCTTCTTTTTATTGGTGAGAATTAAAGACATTGTCTACTGCATGTGTTTAACAATGAGGGAAGACATGAAAGACAGAATCAGAGCTGCATGTGGATCTCTCAGCTGTGCTGAGGTCCGCCGAGCTGCCACGAAGGTAAGAAGGAGAGCTGAATTTTGTCTGATAGTGTGTGGTCGACATTTAGAACACTTATGAAGAGTGATGTGTGCGAATGAGTGTTTCCAGTTCCCATTTCACAGTAGTTCTCTCACACAATACCAGCATTTACAGTACATCCGACGGCCTTTTGATTGTATGTAAACTAGGTATGCACACAAGAAAAACATGTTTCGTTAATTTCCTTTCGATTGGAGTAAGAATAACAATATCTTTTTTTTTGATTGTGCACGTCACAAACCTTATGTTTACATGATTAAATTATTATGCGTAAACTATGCACGTCAGAAAACAACTCTCTTAGTAAATGTTGTTTCCATTTAGACGATCTATCCAATGATACCATTTTTGACCCCTGTTCCCTGTTGCTATTTCAAAGCTCACGCTCGGAACCCTACCTCCGGTATGTTCGGGAGAATATAAATTACTACCAACCGATAATTCATATAGGGTGTAGTTATCGCAATTTTTTTTGCAAATCCCCGGTGTCATGTTTTTTTTTTTCGAGAAAAGGGGGTGATATGGGTGCTGTAAATCACCCTATATATTTGTTCGTAAATTATTTACATATTTTCCAATCAATTTATTTATATCATGCTATGATCATGACCGCGAATATTCCGAGCTATGTTTATAGAAAATTCCATAGAATATTATAAATGTTTTTGTTTGAATTCATTGTATTTGGAATAAAAACCTTTTAAACACAAGCGATATATCATAGAACTCGTATATTTCAGTCTGAACTGAATATTAAATGAGATTCCATGGCTATAACCCGAGCCTCATTGAATTTTTATATTCGTTTTATAAAATTATGAAGAATCATTTGCAGCAAACTACATTTTCGCAAGTCATGCTGCAAGCATGTTAGCCATCTACGAATATTTATATGCATAGCTGTATACAATTTGCGAACTCTTAGGGCCAGGTTCATGAAATTCAGTTTGCAATTATTATGTCTAGTTCCTATAATGCATGTGCTTTAATAGGCACAGCGGTTATCCAAATTGAAAAAAAAATATTTAAAAGTGATTTTAACTAAGTCAGTTTTGATACATTGCAGGGTGGTTACGCTATAGTGTTAAAATAATAAATAAAATAATAAATTTTGTCGTTNTTCTCTCACACAATACCAGCATTTACAGTACATCCGACGGCCTTTTGATTGTATGTAAACTAGGTATGCACACAATAAAAACAACACGTTTCGTTAATTTCCTTTCGATTGGAGTAAGAATAACAATATCTTTTTTTTTTATTGTGCACGTCACAAACCTTATGTTTACATGATTAAATTATTATGCGTAAACTATGCACGTCAGAAAACAACTCTCTTAGTAAATGTTGTTTCCATTTAGACGATCTATCCAATGATACCATTTTCGACCCCTGTTCCCTGTTGCTATTTCAAAGCTCACGCTCGGAACCCTACCTCCGGTATGTTCGGGAGAATATAAATTACTACCAACCGATAATTCATATAGGGTGTAGTTATCGCAATTTTTTTTGCAAATCCCCGGTGTCATGTTTTTTTTTTTCGAGAAAAGGGGGTGATATGGGTGCTGTAAATCACCCTATATATTTGTTCGTAAATTATTTACATATTTTCCAATCAGTTTATTTATATCATGCTATGATCATGACCGCGAATATTCCGAGCTATGTTTATTGAAAATTGCNACCCTATATATTTGTTCGTAAATTATTTACATATTTTCCAATCAGTTTATTTATATCATGCTATGATCATGACCGCGAATATTCCGAGCTATGTTTATTGAAAATTGCATAGAATATTATAAATGTTTTTGTTTGAATTCATTGTATTTGGAATAAAAACCTTTTAAACACAAGCGATATATCATAGAACTCGTATATTTCAGTCTGAACTGAATATTAAATGAGATTCCATGGCTATGACCCGAGCCTCATTGAATTTTGATATTCGTTTTATAAAATTATGAAGAATCATTTGCAACAAACCACATTTTCGCAAGTCATGCTGCAAGCATGTTAGCAATCTACGAATATTTATATGCATAGCTGTATACAATTTGCGAACTCTTAGGGCCAGGTTCATGAAATTCAGTTTGCAATTATTATGTCTAGTTCCTATAATGCATGTGATTTAATAGGCACAGCGGTTATCCAAATTTAAAAAAAAAATATTTAAAAGTGATTTTAACAAAGTCAGTTTTGATACATTGCAGGGTGGTTACGCTATAGTGTTAAAATAATAAATAAAATAATAAATTTTGTCGTTTTTTAATTTATTAAATTATATTACCAAACTAATACTAAAAAAATTTAAATTTTCGTGCGTTTAAAGTTTGCGTTCTTATACATCACCTACAGTCCATTAACAGGAATCCAAGTATAGTGGCATCTCATGAACTTCGTTCCATTGTGCAGTAAGTTTTAAGGCAAGGTATGTGCAGCATTTTGTAGCATAAGCGACACCGATTCAGTGCTGTAATCGATGAACTTATTATTCGGCCGTCGCGTCGTCACGTCAGAAGGAGTAGGAACCAAGAATTACAATGCCTTCGTAGAGAGGCCTGGTGATGAGTTGGCAGGCTCATTATTCATACTGGCCGTAGGTTGTGGTGGTAGTAGAAAGGCCATAGAATCTAAATTATGTTACTGAGGTTTGTCGCACCATCGATTGAGGCTTCAAGATCTCTCTCTTGCAGAACTGGCACCGAATCATCAATGAAGCCGGCAGTTTAACTTTCATTAAATTACATATTAGCATAATGTGTCGTTGCAGTATAACAGCGACCCTCACCATAAGCACAGATATTTAATATGGTTGTGATTTTTCATACAGCCATGAATTTTATGCTATCAACGAAGTGTTGATGCGATAATACCTTGTCGCAGTGGTAGCCGCAATAAGTTTTCAATGGCGGAGGTGATACAACCGACGACCCGAACTNTGCGATAATACCTTGTCGCAGTGGTAGCCGCAATAAGTTTTCAATGGCGGAGGTGATACAACCGACGACCCGAACTCTGCCAGAAATGGGAAAGCCAAACAACTGAGTGTTACAGTCTTATAAATAGGTTATGCAGTAAGAACTGTTGCTGTGAGTTCGTCCGAATGTGCAATAGATTCCGTTGAAAATGACGCAGGCATCACAACCGTAGATGTCGATGGCATTGTACCAGCATCGCTCGATAGCGTTACTGCTTCTTCTTTACCCACGACTGACATCTCCATAATATTTATGCCAGTTAGTTACCTACTACGGCAATAGTAGAATATTTATGTATGTTTTGGCACAAAGATGTGGGGCATAGGAGCTTGAAGCTGTCCATGCTCTGTAATTCTAGTCGGCCAACTGCCATCTTTCCCGCCATGTTATCGATAAAATTACTTGTTTCACCAAAAAAAATCCCTTCTGGAATTTATTATTTTATCCAAAAATTAGTTTCTCANTATCGATAAAATTACTTGTTTCACCAAAAAAAATCCCTTCTGGAATTTATTATTTTATCCAAAAATTAGTTTCTCACCAAAAAAATTCCTATAAATTGGGAAAATAACATGATTAGGTCCTCAAATGAGAATAGTGGATTCAAGGCTCCTCGATGCGAGATCCTAAAAGTCCTCAAACCAGCAAAGCGAATTCGATGCTCTTAGCAGAATGAGCCAATTAATTCGCAGAGCAGTAAAAGTGAATCCAAGACTCTTAGCAGAATGAGCCACTTAATATTGAGCAGTAACTGTGGATTCGAGGATCCGAGCCAGGTCCAGCAGGTTGTGTGGATTAGCTGACATGGCCCCTCTCCTGCCACCACTATCGGAGCCCTTGTCCTTGACCCCAGGTCCATAAATTTTAATGACCTCTAACCCAATAAAACTGAAAATTTCTCAAAAAAATTTAACAAATTTTAAATGACTTCCAAAAACTTATAAAAAAATCTTAAAAAAAAAAATATATATATTTTTAATTAATAATGTTCAATGTTCGATCATAAGGGGATGGGGGACAGCATGTTGTGACCTCACCCGACCGCCATATTGGATCTTAGTGGCCTTGACATCACATCCATGACATGACCTTGGCCTTGAAAAAAATGTCGAAAAAAATGTTTTCAAAATATCTCCCAAAAAAAAAAGTATTCAAAATTTTAAACAATTTTGTAAATAAAATTTAAAGACTTACATGTAGGAGGTCCGGGGCTCGATGGCATGTGTAGGGATCACCGACTGCATTCCCGAAATTAAGACCAGCAGACGACTGACCCCACCACCAACCTCTCCAGTTTAGATTGTCCGATTACTCAGATTAGCTTTACCCCCTCCACTACCACCCTGCTAAGGCGACCCAACTTCCCTCTCTCTAATAAATTTAGATTGTTCTTCATTGGGAACTTTTTCTGTTACCTCTCATTCCACAACTAATTATTAGCCCTTGCTTAATCCCTTACCACAACTGCTCTTGTTTTCAGCATTGTCCACCAGAGTGCGCTAGTGTACGAGAAAGTAATAAATGTGAACAAAGTTGAACCTAGACACTGTTTCTTCTCTGGTGAGAAAGGTGATAGATCGCACTCTCTTCCCTGATGTTTCCAGCATACAGTTGGGTGAGTTATTTTTTCATGTCTTTCTCTTCCATAAAATTATTGAGGGTATTATCAAATATGCTCACAGTTAATTACACATACATTTCCCCGCCAAAGTAAAAACTCTGCCTAAAATTTTAAATACCAGTTCGGACCAGTGAGTAACTGGAATGTAGCTATAGAGATGAAGTGTTAGTTGAATGTTATGCCTACGACCAACATCACATCTTCGCCTTTGGTGGTACCATCGTTCACTCCAGTTGGATTGCCTATGTCTTCGTCGATACTATTCACAAATCATAAGTGTAGGACCTTTGTACCTTGGAATGTATGAGCCCAACTTGTGTAATAGACAATCTTATTTTCCCTGTCATCAATCATTAATCGTCCAATCGTTTCATCAATATTTTTATCAATAAACCAATCATCAATTATTTAGTCAATCTCGCAATGAGTCCAATCTTCCAATCTTTCCATCGATCTTTCGCAATCTCCACCAATATCCCAATCTTTCGGTCAATCTCACAATCTTGCCATACATTTTTCACTTACTTTACATGAATCTTCCAATCTTACCATCAATAATTAGCTAACTTTGTATCAATATTTCGCAATATTTCCATCAATCTTGCAGTCTTTTAATCAACCTCGAAATCTTTCTATAAATCTTGCAATCTTTCTATTAATCTCGCAATCTTTCTATCAATATTTTTACCAATCACAGCGATCCTTTGCAATCCTCCTCCTCAACAATCATCACCAATCCTCAGCAATCTTTACATCAATTTTACGCAATTCTCACCAATTGACGTAAAAATGTTGTCCAATCTCGCAATCTTTCCATAAATCTATCGTTATCTTCCAATTTTTCGATCAAACTTCCTATCTTTCGATCAAAATCGCAATATTTTCACAAACTTGCAATTTTTCCATTAATCTCGCGATATTTCCTTCAAGATTTCGACCAATCATAAACAATCCTTCGCAATCCTCCTCAGCAATCCTCACCAATCATTAGCAATCTTTCCATTAATCTTTCGCAATCCTCGCCAATCTTCCATCCAATTTTCGCAATGTTTCCATCAGTCTTTCGACCAATCTTCCAATCATCCCAACAAAAATTTCAATTTTTCGTCCAATTTTTCGATGAGATATCAATCATTAATCAATCCATGGATTTGTCATATTTCCCCAATCCATACATATAAAAACCCTTCATTCTACAACTGCCTGCACACATTTGTACTTGACGACTGCATTAATGTTTTGTATGCAGACCACTATCCATGCATTTTTATGATTAAGTCTTCATTAATATTCTGTATTTAGATCTGTACTTTAGTAAATGAGTGCTCATGTAATCACTTAAAAGTTATGACGGGAAGAAACTATACAACACAAAATAAAGAAAAAGCAATTATTAAAAGAAATATATATTATTTTGTTTATTATTTATGTCTTCTTGGGTGGGGGGATGGGTAGACATAGAAGAATGGAGCATATTCGGCTGAACCTCTTCATTTGCCAGCCTTAACTATACACGTGTTACCATGACAAATAATTGTTGTTTAATCCATATTGGAACCCTGACATGGAAAAGTTTTTACAGTACGAGCAATATATACAAAAAAAAAACAGTTAAATGATCATACCGGTGGGGTGCGGAAGCAGTTGCCTTTTCCCATCGCGATAGATAATCTTGGGGAACTGATGCTGTGCTCACTTGTGCCTGGACTTTCCTAGACTGGTGCTTCTGACGGNTTTTTAATTAATAATGTTCAATGTTCGATCATAAGGGGATGGGGGACAGCATGTTGTGACCTCACCCGACCGCCATATTGGATCTTAGTGGCCTTGACATCACATCCATGACATGACCTTGGCCTTGAAAAAAATGTCGAAAAAAATGTTTTCAAAATATCTCCCAAAAAAAAAAGTATTCAAAATTTTAAACAATTTTGTAAATAAAATTTAAAGACTTACATGTAGGAGGTCCGGGGCTCGATGGCATGTGTAGGGATCACCGACTGCATTCCCGAAATTAAGACCAGCAGACGACTGACCCCACCACCAACCTCTCCAGTTTAGATTGGCCGATTACTCAGATTAGCTTTACCCCCTCCACTACCACCCTGCTAAGGCGACCCAACTTCCCTCTCTCTAATAAATTTAGATTGTTCTTCATTGGGAACTTTTTCTGTTACCTCTCATTCCACAACTAATTATTAGCCCTTGCTTAATCCCTTACCACAACTGCTCTTGTTTTCAGCATTGTCCACCAGAGTGCGCTAGTGTACGAGAAAGTAATAAATGTGAACAAAGTTGAACCTAGACACTGTTTCTTCTCTGGTGAGAAAGGTGATAGATCGCACTCTCTTCCCTGATGTTTCCAGCATACAGTTGGGTGAGTTATTTTTTCATGTCTTTCTCTTCCATAAAATTATTGAGGGTATTATCAAATATGCTCACAGTTAATTACACATACATTTCCCCGCCAAAGTAAAAACTCCGCCTAAAATTTTAAATACCAGTTCGGACCAGTGAGTAACTGGAATGTAGCAATAGAGATGAAGTGTTAGTTGAATGTTATGCCTACGACCAACATCACATCTTCGCCTTTGGTGGTACCATCGTTCACTCCAGTTGGATTGCCTATGTCTTCGTCGATACTATTCACAAATCATAAGTGTAGGACCTTTGTACCTTGGAATGTATGAGCCCAACTTGTGTAATAGACAATCTTATTTTCCCTGTCATCAATCATTAATCGTCCAATCGTTTCATCAATATTTTTATCAATAAACCAATCATCAATTATTTAGTCAATCTCGCAATGAGTCCAATCTTCCAATCTTTCCTTCGATCTTTCGCAATCTCCACCAATATCCCAATCTTTCGGTCAATCTCACAATCTTGCCATACATTTTTCACTTACTTTACATGAATCTTCCAATCTTACCATCAATAATTAGCTACCTTTGTATCAATATTTCGCAATATTTCCATAAATCTTGCAGTCTTTTAATCAACCTCGAAATCTTTCTATAAATCTTGCAATCTTTCTATTAATCTCGCAATCTTTCAATCAATATTTTTACCAATCACAGCGATCCTTTGCAATCCTCCTCCTCAACAATCATCACTAATCCTCAGCAATCTTTACATCAATTTTACGCAATTCTCACCAATTGACGTAAAAATGTTGTCCAATCTCGCAATCTTTCCATAAATCTATCGTTATCTTCCAATTTTTCGATCAAACTTCCTATCTTTCGATCAAAATCGCAATATTTTCACAAACTTGCAATTTTTCCATTAATCTCGCGATATTTCCTTCAAGATTTCGACCAATCATAAACAATCCTTCGCAATCCTCCTCAGCAATCCTCACCAATCATTAGCAATCTTTCCATTAATCTTTCGCAATCCTCGCCAATCTTCCATCCAATTTTCGCAATGTTTCCATCAGTCTTTCGACCAATCTTCCAATCAACCCAACAAAAATTTAAATTTTTCGTCCAATTTTTCGATGAGATATCAATCATTAATCAATCCATGGATTTGTCATATTTCCCCAATCCATACATATAAAAACCCTTCATTCTACAACTGCCTGCACACATTTGTACTTGACGACTGCATTAATGTTTTGTATGCAGACCACTATCCATGCATTTTTATGATTAAGTCTTCATTAATATTCTGTATTTAGATCTGTACTTTAGTAAATGAGTGCTCATGTAATCACTTAAAAGTTATGATGGGAAGAAACTATACAACACAAAATAAAGAAAAAGCAATTATTAAAATAAAAATATATTATTTTGCTTATTATTTATGTCTTCTTGGATGGGGGGATGGGTAGACATAGAAGAATGGAGCATATTCGGCTGAACCTCTTCATTTGCCAGCCTTAACTATACACGTGTTACCATGTCAAATAATTGTTGTTTAATCCATATTGGAACCCTGACATGGAAAAGTTTTTACAGTACGAGCAATATATACAAAAAAAAAACAGTTAAATGATCATACCGGTGGGGTGCGGAAGCAGTTGCCTTTTCCCGTCGCGATAGATAATCTTGGGGAACTGATGCTGTGCTCACTTGTGCCTGGACTTTCCTAGACTGGTGCTTCTGACGGACACGCTGGAATAAACGAAAGTCTGAACCCTGTGTATCAGACGATACAGGGAAAAGTGTGGGTTGTTGGAGGGTTGAAGGAACAGTTTCGTAGGGACCCTCTTTCGTTTAAAGCACTTGCAACAGACCCAACTGGCGGCGACACGTATGTCGTCATCTCTTCCTCACNCGTTTAAAGCACTTGCAACAGACCCAACTGGCGGCGACACGTATGTCGTCATCTCTTCCTCACCACGAATGTATGGAGTCAGAAACTCCAACTCTTTGTTGAATGTGGGTGGCTTCATTTTTGATGCTGCCTGTCCGCTTTTTGATTTTCATGAGTTCAGTGCTTTCCTATGGTTATCCTTGCTTCTGGCCAATTNTTTGATGCTGCCTGTCCGCTTTTTGATTTTCATGAGTTCAGTGCTTTCCTATGGTTATCCTTGCTTCTGGCCAATTTCAATTTGTATGCTGCGCCTGAAACAAAGGAGACAGTATTAGTACGCATTACACTAAACTTATAATGCTGCATAAATACTAGTTAGAGTACGCTAAATATCTCAAATGAACGGTTATTATTTTATAATTGATACTTGTGTGTTTCAGATTTTTGGCAACTGGGGACTCATTCCGGTCACTTGCGTTTTCCTTCTGGATTGGTGAAAGTACTGTACGTTACATCGTCTACTCCATGTGTTCTGTTATACATAAGATGTTGCAGCCCATTGTTATGCCAACACCTGCTGAACAGTTGTGGGTTTCGTCGGAAGAAATCTTTATGATAAAATTGTATTTTCCAAACGCAGGGGCTGGCCTCTACGGCAAACACGTGCTCATTCGAGCACCCCCACACAGTGGTTCCGATTTATTTTTTATATAAAGCACTTCAGGACAGTGCTTCTAGTGTTAGTTGATACTAACTGCAGGTTTGTAGTGATTGATGTAGGTGCATTTGGTAAAAACTCTAATACTAAATATTTCCGACATTCAAATTTAGGTACGCGGTTTAGCGAAGGTAACTTCAATTTACCTCCACCAAAGCATGTTCCAGGTCNTTCCGACATTCAAATTTAGGTACGCGGTTTAGCGAAGGTAACTTCAATTTACCTCCACCAAAGCATGTTCCAGGTAAAAATAACAACATACCCCATGTAATTATTGGGGCGAAGCTTTCCCATAATGCACCTACATAATGAGACCGCAATCTCGTGATGATGTGCAAGAAGACGAAGGAAAAAATATATTCAACTATCGCTGGAGTCGTGCAAGCAACNTTCCGACATTCAAATTTAGGTACGCGGTTTAGCGAAGGTAACTTCAATTTACCTCCACCAAAGCATGTTCCAGGTCAAAATAACAACATACCCCATGTAATTATTGGGGCGAAGCTTTCCCATAATGCACCTACATAATGATACCGCAATCTCGTGATGATGTGCAAGAAGACGAAGGAAAAAATATATTCAACTATCGCTGGAGTCGTGCAAGCAACACTGGAGAAAATGCATTTGGGATTTTAGCGTGTATATTCCGGATTGTTGAACATAAGTTGAGTATGTCGCATGAACACGTTCTCGTTGTAATGGCTTCTTGCTGCCTACACAACTTCTTAAGAGATTACACACGTTACTAGACTGAATCTGATTGTCGAATTTCACTTTCTGAGATACAAAAGTTGCAAAGTTTAAGAGGCATTGGTGGCATTATTGTTATGGTGCTTTAAAAGTAGAAAAATTATTTAACAATACTTTAACTGAGATATAGGATCATTTGACTGGCAACAAGCTGAAGTGCGAGCTGGTAAACATTGACACACGTAAATGAATAGGATCACTTTGCGATTGTTAACAAGCAGATGTTTCTAACATATTCCAATTAAATATTATCTGTATGTGTTCATTCCAGCACTTACTGCTATATGTCTGGTTATGTGTACATTTATTAAAAAATAAAACATGTATTGTTCATATAACCTGAAGAGAGGCCTATGAATTAGTAATACTCACTTTCTGCTTAAATTATACACATGACTACAATTAATAACTTCAAATATACAACCTGGTCTGCCTAGCGTGAACACCGCAAACATTTCCGAAACGCTGCTATAAGGAAGCTGCCTCAGCAGGATCAGTCACGACGCATGTTGCTTGCTTACAGCTGTGAGTACAGATCAACTGCCCCATGCTACCGGCCCACTTAACTGAATCATGTTTACACATTATTTCTTGGTGGCGTTTCTGTGTTACTTTCCATTGCATATGCTATATCTCTGACTTTCTTTTTGCACGTACTTTCAGATGCCGTTGAAATAAATGTACGGTTATAGGGGAAAATCAAATGTTGTTTAGTTATTTCTGTCCATACACATGTTACGAATAGTTTCTTTGCGGAAAATTNTTATAGGGGAAAATCAAATGTTGTTTAGTTATTTCTGTCCATACACATGTTACGAATAGTTTCTTTGCGGAAAATTACTTGCGCGTGTACGTAATTTCATTATGCGAAAACTGCATTTTATGATCTGCAACCGTTCCGGAAATTTCGGGGATGTCCACGTTTGGTGGACCAACCTGTATAGTATTAATGTACTTACCAGAGTATAACACCCTATCTCTTCCTTAATGTTTTCTCTGCTTTGGTTTCAATATTGAGGGTGTCGCAGGTTGTACAATTCCTCATATTCTTGCACAACACCTATTATCCGAGCGGGGTCCATGTTCAACATTCAGAAATCGCATTGAAACTGACGAGAAAATGCCGGCCTGGTTCGAATACCGTGCGCACACTGCTCGGCAAATCTGGATGACTCATCCGCACGCATCGTACGCGCCGCACGCACCGGACGGAACGGGTTTGACTTCTCTCCCCGGAACCTTTGTCGGCATTGCCGACACACGATACGTAAGATGCGTATAGATACGCATGGTCTCATATAAACGTATGAATCTGATTGCAAACTGCGTCACGTGCGATACGTGCCGTCCGTCCTTTGTGTACTAGTGTGCGCGTACCTTTATAATGCAAGACGCGAAGATAACGATTAATGAATGCAAGCAAGGCATGCATTTAAACATTAAAAAATATTTTTTAAAACGAAATGGATTAATAAGCGACGTACTGGTCTCTTAAGACAATAATAAATTGAAAACGCCGACGAGACCAATTTGTCTGCCGACATCGTGGTAAATGGAGATTAATAAAGATTTAATCATTCAAGCTGTCGATAAAATTTAAATCTGTTAAAAACAAGGTCACTTACCTCAAGAAGATTTCATATCAAGGAAAAAAGTAAAATTATAGAATTACTGAAATTCGTGTACACATGTACGCAGAAAGTTCCCTAGATTACTTGTGCACTTTAATGACTCGCCATTTTGTCATCTAATGTTGTGTTTAACTTTATCCTCGCTCATTTTAATTATGCTCTGTCTTCGCTGTATTGTTTGTAAGGTTTTTTTGGTAACTATTTTACACTAACTTTACTGTTTCGTCAAACCTTTTTTCTTTCACTATGTTTGCTAGTTATCCGACATATTTCCTTGTTTAATTTTCTATGAATNTGTTTCGTCAAACCTTTTTTCTTTCACTATGTTTGCTAGTTATCCGACATATTTCCTTGTTTAATTTTCTATGAATTTCTAAAACATCTTTTGACTACAGCTAATTTTGACTCGTTTTCAGTGTGTGTTTTCATGTTTTCTTGTAAGTTTTCGGTGATGACATAGCTGTGCAATGGCGAATGTCCACAATAATAATTTATCATTAAATTATCTGCCATCAGTTCAAGTCTTTCAAAAAACGCATCATTTATTTTTTATAGCAAAACACATACTAAGCGAACAATCGTTGCTGCACGAAGCACCGAGTTTTGTTTATGCGTGAATAAAACACACATGANAAAACACATACTAAGCGAACAATCGTTGCTGCACGAAGCACCGAGTTTTGTTTATGCGTGAATAAAACACACATGATCTTATTCTGAGCTAACGGGGGCGCTTCTATTAATATAATATAGCTTATTGAAGAATAAATAATTGGTTTTCTAGGATAAAATTGAAACGCACATCTCGTCATTTTCCATTTATTGCCAGAAGGTGTTAAGTCCACAGAGCATAAAGAACTTCTGGAGCGCGAGACTATTTAATTGTTATGGGTCAATGTGGTTTTAGTTTAGGTGACCTCGTTCACCACAAATAGCAAATGTTGTGATATTCTTGAAAGACAGCTGCTAATTACAACTAGTAATGTGAATTCACCTACAGGCTGTCAACAGCATGCTAGTGCACTAGTTAAGCAGGCTTTCCGCAAATGCTAAAATGTGAAAATATCGTGCCTCTGGCACAGAGCAAAATGCGAAAATGGAATATACGGTGGTAAGAAAAGCAAATATCTGGAATTCTTGGATGTAATTTAAAGAACATAAGGAAATAACACGAGCCATACTCGTCCCTACCGACAGAAAACATGGATGGTGTTATTATATGTATGTCTGTCAACACTGTGATATATACACAAGATTATACACACCAATCCCAAAAAAGCATCTGCTATCTAACCAAACTTTTGAAGCTGTAAATTTATTTTGTTGCAGTTAAAAAAATAATTATATTGGGAAGAATTTAGATGATCAGTTAGAATAAATGCAAATTTAACTACTGAATTTGGTTGTTGTATACTGATAGAGTTCGTTTTTTGTAAATAACTGATAATGTATGTATGAACAATAATAAAACTCTGAGCCATACAAAATGTCGCTATAGAAAAAAAAAANGTAAATAACTGATAATGTATGTATGAACAATAATAAAACTCTGAGCCATACAAAATGTCGCTATAGAAAAAAAAAAGAAATACATTTGCAGAAATTATTTAGCAAAGAAGAACATGATACAAATTGAAAATTATTTATTGAAGGAAACAGTTTTGTATAACAATACAACTTGCATAAAAAATTATTAAAAAATTAAGATTNTGAAAATTATTTATTGAAGGAAACAGTTTTGTATAACAATACAACTTGCATAAAAAATTATTAAAAAATTAACATTTTTACACAATCATACAATTTTACAAATAAAACATAAATATTAGCATTTCTACCGAAAACATTTCGTATTTTGTGCGTATTGGATTACACTTATGGACCAGTTTCTATTCCCACTTGTTTGAAGTAACATATTCTTTTGTGTCAGATAATATCCCATTGCTGGATTTACGAAAAATGGCTAGCAACTACACTAGTTAGTTATTTTTTTATACTGCACAAAATCTGCTTGAGTCTAAAGACGTGTCTGGCTTATTTTTTCGTGCATTATTTTTCCAGGCTCACTTATAGTGATTTGCTCATTGAAATGTGCTGCCACTCTTCAGTTTCTTGTCTTCTTTTAAATAAACTGGATGGGTTACACAATCTGAAAAAGGGGTATCATAATTTTTTTCTACGTTTGCGACCAGGCGCGATTTCAGAGGATGGTGATAGTTTCGAACGCCTGTAAGATTCACTAGGCCTACATATATACCATTATCCTCTATTTTCCAAGGTGTGATCAAAAGGTATCGGGGCTGTAGCTAACAGAAAAAGTATGGCACATATTATTTATTTGATCCCCTTCATAGTAGATCCCTTATAAAGCTACGCATTTTATCTATCATTGCTTATATTGCTGGAAGCAATAACTCCTTTTTCTTGGGATAGAGAAAAAACTGCCTCGTCGCAGTCTATTGGATTTCCTCAGCGTCTATAAATAATCTTCCTTTCAAATGGAACTTGATTACACTGGTCAACAAAAATAAAGTTTTTTCTTTCACAAGGACTAAATAAACAAAATCTAACTATCTTCACCATGCTGAGTTCAACTATGTTCTCAGATTTTAAAAGAATTAGTACTTACGAAACACTAAATAATAAATATACAGCTAATTTACGCTTACCTATAAAGTTTTATATGAAGATTTTCGGCCAT
>NQII01007557.1:0-33952 GCA_002778355.1 Clitarchus hookeri
AAAGTATGGTACAACCCATACGCGTTTAAACACAAGTGATGAGCTATTCATTTCTTTTTTTTTATTTTTACTTCCTTAGAAACTAAGTTAAAACATTTGAGCGTATTGTTCGTTGGCAAATTTCTGAACATGGTTTAGGGGGGAAACATTTTTTTATGCCAACATCTTATACATAAGCTGCACCCCACTTTTTGTCATTTTTTTTTGTAAAAATGTGCTGCCTATACATGCTGAAATACGGTACTTTGTGAACTTNAAAGTATGGTACAACCCATACGCGTTTAAACACAAGTGATGAGCTATTCATTTCTTTTTTTTTATTTTTACTTCCCTAGAAACTAAGTTAAAACGAGCGTATTGTTCGTTGGCAAATTTCTGAACATGGTTTAGGGGGGAAACATTTTTTCATGCCAACACCTTATACATAAGCCGCACCCCACTTTTTGTCATTTTTTTTTGTAAAAATGTGCTGCCTATACATGCTGAAATACGGTACTTTGTGAACTTGGTCTATAATACGTCAGTCCCGCTCTTGTAAATGTATGTTGTGCCGACGTGCCATGCAGTAAGGGAAAAGACTGTCAACGGAATTGACTATACTTCAGGAAGTTTTATCAGATGCACGTCAACACAAACAGTAACATGATATCCATATCTCGCTTACTCAGGCACACAGACACGTGCACGCGGAGAGATAAAAAACCTTGCTAGAAGGTTGAGAATGAAGGTCATTAAAGCAGCGCCGGGAGTTTTATGACTCACATTTCATAAACAGTACGTAGTGTTTTTTTTAAATGGTTTTGTAACTTTAAGGATAAAACCAATAATTTGCACTCATCGATTTCTTATGTTAAAATTATGTGCCACATATACACGAGTTCAGACACTAAAAATGTGTTATTTTTCACACCATCCCACCCTCATTTCCCATAACCGGAATAGCCCTTTCTCCGACGATTCCGGTTGAGGGGTGCTCTACTGTAGTAGCGTGTGCCAAAATTATTGAGGAAATTTTTATAATTTTTTCTGGTCAAATACTACTCCAATGAGATGTAACACACGGCAGTTCAACCTAATGTATGTTCATTAACAGCTTGTTAAAGATAAAAAGGTTCTTACAAGCATATAATTAAAAGATATTAAAACCATTATGAACAACTGTGAAACGTGTAATAATGGTTCCATTTCTTCAGTATTCATGTACCAATATACAAAGGAATCNTTGTAATAATGGTTCCATTTCTTCAGTATTCATGTACCAATATACAAAGGAATCCTGTAGCTAGAGGTACCACATATTATGAGAATTGTGCACTAATGCCAGTTTTCTGATACACCATCGTTTAATATTATCATAGCATGGTTCAGCTACCTTGTAAAAGAAAGTGCATGTTACTTAATATTTGTATAACAGGTAATTAAAAAGCATAATTTTGAAATATATTCACNGACACCGCCTGCTGACGGTGTCTGGCGCCTAGTCGGGTATCCAACTCCAAACTTACTTAACAATATTTTTCACCGATACTCAAAACTTCCATTAAACGAACACCACCCAGCCAACAGGTGTTAAGTGCTAGGACTTATAAACCATTTCATTTTAAAGAACCTGTAAAATGTGATACATTTCTTTTATTGTAAAAACTGTCTAAAATGGAACTCAGTAGGACCTAGTAATTTTTTTCAGTTTGGCATATTTCCATTTTACGCAGGTAAAGTAACAGTCAAGAAGATTAAAATTTAGAAAAAATAAATATTCTGCAATATAAAAATTTAATATTTGGCTGAACAACGAACAAATTTTTTTACATCAAAAGATATTATTTATTGTATGAAAGTCATTATGTTAAAGCTTGTTTCTATCAGATGTCCATCAAACTTAATTTTTATTATGTCAAAGTTCTGTGTTTTTCCGCACTTAAATTGCCCCACTCACTGTATTCGAGGCACTTTTTTTCTGGAGCTTCAATAACTTTAACTTAGCAAAAGAATTTTATCCTTTGGCATTTTGCGTGCAACAAAACTGAGATACTACAACCACTGTAACACAAGTGAATGGAAATAACCTCACAACAAACTAAACACACCTAACAATGGACACAGCCATGTAAAGAAACAGCTGAGGAGCTGCGTGCAAGGCAAAGAATGTTGAGACAGGTTAACTGCATGGCAAAGAATGCATCAACACAGATAAAAATTAATTGTGTAGTGACCATCACTTGTTTATCGCATTGTGCAAACCATCAAAGTGAATTTAAAGTAGAGTTTGCATGCCAGCTGTGCAATAAAAAAAAAAAAAAAAGAGAGAGAGAGAGAGATAGAGAGAGAGAGATAGAGAGAGAGAGAGAGAAAAAAAAAAAGCAAGCTCCGCTCTGCCTATTCAAGTTTCTTCCTTGGACGAAAAAAAACACCATGTTACTAGGGCCTACGCACCGTATTTTGTGCTGATATTTTTAACACTGACAATAAAATATGTTTCCATCAGTGCTACCTAAAAATTTTAATATTTCAATAGGCAATGTTTAATTTACAAATAGCATACCAAAAAACTAGGTTAAAACTATATTTTAACTGTGAACTATTTCTTACTAGCCGTTGCCAACACATTGCTGTTCACAGTGCTAAATATTTGGGATATACAAGTTATTTAAAAACAGGTGGACATGTTACTCCTAGGGTGATTTTTCAAAGGNAAAAAAAAAAAAAAGAGAGAGAGAGAGAGATAGAGAGAGAGAGAGAAAAAAAAAAGCAAGCTCCGCTCTGCCTATTCAAGTTTCTTCCTTGGACGAAAAAAAACACCATGTTACTAGGGCCTACGCACCGTATTTTGTGCTGATATTTTTAACACTGACAATAATATGTTTCCATCAGTGCTACCTAAAAATGTTAATATTTCAATAGGCAATGTTTAATTTACAAATAGCATACCAAAAAACTAGGTTAAAACTATATTTTAACTGTGAACTATTTCTTACTAGCCGTTGCCAACACATTACTGTTCTCNAAACTATATTTTAACTGTGAACTATTTCTTACTAGCCGTTGCCAACACATTGCTGTTCACAGTGCTAAATATTTGGGATATACAAGTTATTTAAAAACAGGTGGACATGTTACTCCTAGGGTGATTTTTCAAAGGTTTGTTTCAAAAAATCCGAAGAAACCATGGATGGACTAAACATGTTACATTGCATGAGCTTAAGACAATTTCACCAGGAAAAGACCTCCTAAAATATAATGTCGGTGTCAGTAAATTCTATTTTAAGTTATAATATAACTAAAATTCTACTAGAAAGAATTTTGCCTTGTTTTACATTATATGTGAGGATCAAGTTCAACAATACTGATGATTTTATATTTCTTGTACATTTAAATATATAAAACACAAAAAAAAAAAAAAAACTTAAAAATAATATTTATTGATCTTCCAATACCCGATTAATAACCAGATTTCTGTAATTATTAATAACTATCACAATGATAACACTCAACAATAATACATCATCCAACAAACCCATTACACCAAATACTGCTTCTGGAAAAATGTCAATGGGCACAATGAGGTAAATCACTCCAGACACAAGAAATAATATCATCCTGACCCGTACCATTAGTTCAAGGGAAGCAAATTCTTGCCACATATAATTGATCAGCATGGGTAGGTCACGGAAATATTCTGAAACCTAGAAAAAAAATATTTTAATTGGTAAGAACAGAAATATGTATATAATGAAAACATTACACAATTTATGTAGTTATATAAACACACTCATATAAACCCAACATGATAAACAGCGGTGTGAATAAAATTGACACTAATATGACACACAAAACTTCCTTTCAATACAAAACCCACAAGAACAAGATGATAAAGTTAATTGCAAGAACGACACTACATTATACATATTTTTAAAATGACTCCATCTTAATATTTGATTTTCCACAACAGAAATATTAGTTACAAGGAGTGAAGAACTAATACAGAAGAGCACCCCTTAACCGGAATTCCCTCGAACGGAACTCCCCTTATCCGGAACTAATTTTCCAAAAAAATTCAAACGTCGCAAAGTTATGCCATAACTTTCCCGTGCTCGCAAGAGGTCTTTCGTTGCTCACACCAGACTGTACATGCTCAATAGCTGGTAAACAAGCTGCATGATGAAGAGACAGCCGGCCCAAGTGGCACAGCTACAGCTACGCTGCATCATGACACAAGTGATAGTGACTAATGGCAATGTGCGACACATGCCGTTGGTTTTAGTAATGTGACTTTCAGAATTTAGTTTTCTAACGTGTTAGTGCACATGTACCGTATTTTGGCGTGTATAGACCGCACCAGAAGTTTTTGATGAAAGATTAGGGATAATTAATATTTCAAGTATAGGCCACACTGAATTTTTGTATTCCCGTAAATATTGCCAGGCCTCATCGTGCTAGTGCGGCAACAGCAAACTATGGCAACGTCAAACTAATAAATTTGCAGTTGAATGTTATCGTTGCCTCGCCGCCTGGCCTCCGCCTGCTGAAAAGTCGCAACAGCGCAGTATTCCACCTAAATGAAACTTTTGTATTTATGTCAAAATGCTTCAACACTGCGTTTAAATTGCAGAACACGTGCGCCGTGCGTAGCCTGCCAGCTCGGCCGGCTGTTGCCAAGCAGGCAATGGTATGATGCATGTGTGTGTGCTGCATCATATACACACACACACAGCTGCTGCTGGCTGTCTCATTCGACCAGAGAGAGAAAGAGAGAGACAGCGCGACAAACAAAAAAAAAGGGGGAAGGAGGGAAAAAGAAAAGAAAGGGAGCGAGCAAGCTTGCTTGGTGCTGGGCAGCTGCGGCCTTGGGAAAGGGGTGGTGGTGGTGGAAAGGAAGGACGCCAAGCGAGAGGGTGAAAGAAAAAAGAGAAAGGAAATGCACAAGCTTGAGGTGGTTCAAGGTGATACAAAGCAGAACAGTCGAGGACGGGCAGGCTAATAAAGTATGGTACAACCCATACGCGTTTAAACACAAGTGATGAGCTATTCATTTCTTTTTTTTTATTTTTACTTCCTTAGAAACTAAGTTAAAACATTTGAGCGTATTGTTCGTTGGCAAATTTCTGAACATGGTTTAGGGGGGAAACATTTTTTTATGCCAACATCTTATACATAAGCTGCACCCCACTTTTTGTCATTTTTTTTTGTAAAAATGTGCTGCCTATACATGCTGAAATACGGTACTTTGTGAACTTGGTCTATAATACGTCAGTCCCGCTCTTGTAAATGTATGTTGTGCCGACGTGCCATGCAGTAAGGGAAAAGACTGTCAACGGAATTGACTATACTTCAGGAAGTTTTATCAGATGCACGTCAACACAAACAGTAACATGATATCCATATCTCGCTTACTCAGGCACACAGACACGTGCACGCGGAGAGATAAAAAACCTTGCTAGAAGGTTGAGAATGAAGGTCATTAAAGCAGCGCCGGGAGTTTTATGACTCACATTTCATAAACAGTACGTAGTGTTTTTTTTAAATGGTTTTGTAACTTTAAGGATAAAACCAATAATTTGCACTCATCGATTTCTTATGTTAAAATTATGTGCCACATATACACGAGTTCAGACACTAAAAATGTGTTATTTTTCACACCATCCCACCCTCATTTCCCATAACCGGAATAGCCCTTTCTCCGACGATTCCGGTTGAGGGGTGCTCTACTGTAGTAGCGTGTGCCAAAATTATTGAGGAAATTTTTATAATTTTTTCTGGTCAAATACTACTCCAATGAGATGTAACACACGGCAGTTCAACCTAATGTATGTTCATTAACAGCTTGTTAAAGATAAAAAGGTTCTTACAAGCATATAATTAAAAGATATTAAAACCATTATGAACAACTGTGAAACTTGTAATAATGGTTCCATTTCTTCAGTATTCATGTACCAATATACAAAGGAATCCTGTAGCTAGAGGTACCACATATTATGAGAATTGTGCACTAATGCCAGTTTTCTGATACACCATCGTTTAATATTATCATAGCATGGTTCAGCTACCTTGTAAAAGAAAGTGCATGTTACTTAATATTTGTATAACAGGTAATTAAAAAGCATAATTTTGAAATATATTCACGATTATTAACCAACATAGTTTATTAAAATAACTTACATTTCATAAAAGTATACATGACACATAAATAAAATTCTCTAGTGCACGTGTCTGGCACACGTTGTAATGAGTGGCAACACTGAACAGCAGTACCAATATATGTTACAATGCCATTGTAACATCACACGAATTTCCAATCTCTCCAAGTTGACGTGGTCCCTTGGCCATGCCCCTCGGAAATCTAGCCAGTTGGTTGCGTTGAGCCTGACATTTTGAGCAAGGAGGGGGAGATGACACAAACGAGGAATGTGCAGCAGTACAAGACACCACTGTGGAAATGCACCCAAGATGGCTATCAGTGAGCGCATCAATTTCAATCCATTAAATAGGCAAAAATCAAGTTGTCACCAGTGAAATTCACCTATCTTACCATAAAACTTAACTTCATAATTAAAATATAAAAGCACATTATATCAGGACCTCCAGAAAATGGAGTACACTTTAGACATTTACATATCACATAAAAGTTATGAGTTGAAATTTCCAAAATCACTTCTTAGTTACTTGTTTTGTGTCTCAAGTTGTATTTAAAAATGCATGTCTTTAATTTACAAACTGTGAAACATTCTTATTTCATGTCTGCATTGCATTTTTTAAATTTGAAATATCAGAGTGAAAATGGACATAGAAGATACGAGCCTTGAACAATCTATGACTTCTGAGAGTTGAACAGCATGTATAACCTAAATTCAATAAACATAAATTTGCATCGTTTATAATAGTTTCAAAAATGTTTGTGTAATTTTTGCATATGCCTTTTTAAAGTAATAATTATTTTTCAGTTACGGAATATCCCAGAACATTTCACACACAATGTATTTAAACATTCAAACTTATTAATGTTCATGTTAATTTATTACAGTTTTGCTATGTAATTTATTACTGGGTCCCCTTTGCTTTTAATACCCACAGCACTGGTCTAGCGCGGCCATGCTGTCAGTCGGTCTGTAGAGGCATGTAAGGTAGGTCAGTGTTATGCCACCTAGGAACGACAATGATATCATTATCACCACCACCACCACCTTCACGGGGCCACGGTGGCTGAGCGGTTAGACTGCTTCCCTCCCACCAAGGCAAACTGGGTTCAATCCCTGGCCGGTTAACTCCAGATTTTTGCAAGTGTGAATCGTGCCGGACAATGCCGCTGGTCGGCGAGTTTTATCAGGGACCTCCCGTTTTCCCCGCCCTTTCATTCCGGCGCTGCTCCATACTTACCTCACTTCACCCTCATCGGCTCTCAAGACCTTGATGTTAAGAGCCACCCAAATCTCTTCACTCACACACCACCACCCTTACCCACACCACCATCNGCTCTCAAGACCTTGATGTTAAGAGCCACCCAAATCTCTTCACTCACACACCACCACCCTTACCCACACCACCATCACCCCCAACCACCATCGCCAAGTTGTACCAACCATTTTAGCATCAGCAGGCATTTGTTTTAATCTTGCAAACTTAATGTAATTGCTTTCTTCTCCCCCAGGCAGTGCCTACCTCCCCTGCCGGCTCCACATCCATGGATTTCCTAGCTGTAAGATTTTAATACCAGTAGCATATATTATGAGAAAGCCAGCAAGGTATTAATTATTGCTATTTTTCTCTAAATTTTCAGAACCCAAATACTCTTTGATAATTTTCTATAAATATTAACAAACTAAGAATCTGTTAAAATATTCAAAACCTCAGAAGTAAAAAGCTAAATTTGTCAAACAATTTTAAAAATTTACAAACATATTACTAAATGTAATAAAAAAGTGAAAGAATATATAAATATAAAATTATAAATCTTTAACAGTAAATACAAATTTATAAAAATTAACAGTAAATATAAAATTATTAAAATAAAAAAATAAAAAATTATTAACTAAAAATAATTTTTTTTAAAATAATAAATGGTGACACGTGCAATATTCAACATAGAAACTCAACTGTCACAACACATACTATACCCTACACTACCCCNCATTAACGCCTACAACGAAGGCAGGCCGGAGCACGGGAAGTAGTTTACACGTGTCGAGGCTGTAGCATTGGCCCCCCGCCCACCACCCCGAACACAACCCCGTAAAACTTGTACACGCCAAAGAGAGGACGAGATAGTCTGGCGATTTCCGTCCACGAGAGAATTAAAACACGCGCTGAAGGGTGATACGCACTGAGAAAAGGCTGACAAGCTTGGAAGTTTGTGCCACGAGCCCCCCTTCACTCCTAGCAAAATGCAGGAGAACATTAACATGCGCCGCAGAAAAAGCTGACAGGGTTTGTCAGTGGCACCGCAAGTCACCCCCTTCCCCCTCCACCAGCAAGAGTCGTGGCACGTGGAGGAACTAGCCATGGTTCTGCAACTCCCACCTCCCCTTCCCCTAACAAGGGGAGACACGTGTAAGGTTCTAAGGGGGGATGGAAATAGTTTAAAAGCCAATTTGTGAGACACGGGGGATCAGTTACGTGAGATCAGTCAGCCCAGTCAGTTACAATCGCGCGCCGAGAGAGGAAGTCCGTCTGGACACCGAGAGGCTGGGGCATCGGACCCCGGCTGGGTCAGTCATATCGAGGTAGTCGGAAGCTGTGATACTCCGCACCGGGAGAGTGAGTTACATTACATCAGTCGAGGGAGTCGTCCGTCGGGATGCCGAGAGGCTGGGGGGTCGGACCCCGGCAGAGTTTGTCATTTTAGTCACGTCAGTTGCGTCAGTGAANCGCCGAAGCCCCACATCAGTTGAAGTGAGTCAGTCAGATACATGAGTATCGGGACAGTTAACCAGTAACTCCGCGCACCAAGAGTCAGAACGTAAGGGCTGTCGACCGGTAATTTCCCGTACCGCGGGGCACTGGGCGAGAGTCAGTTCGCAGAGTTCAGTCAGTCAGTGATACCCCGTTGCCAGAAAGCGACGAGCGGCAGGTGGCAAGGCGCTCGGAAGCGCCACACCGGGATGCGCTTGGCGTCAGGCATCGGGAGTCGGATCGCGGACGTCAGCTGAGTCAGTTATAACCCCGCGCTCGGAAGGCAGAGTCGAGTGGTGAGCTTCAACGAGGAGTGCCATGTCGAGTGGGAGTAGTCCAGTGCAAGCCCGCACCGAGAGGTGGATGGCGGGGAGGGGGCCCGCCAAGGGTCCCTCGCCAGGATGTGGTAGGGAGGTAATCCATCAGTTACAACCCTACGCCGAGAACGGGAGTCGAGTGGTGAGCTTCAAAGAGGAGCACCATGTAGAGAGGAAGCTGAGTCCAGTGCAGCCCGGCGCCGAGAAGGTGGAAGCTGCGTGGGGGCCCGCGAGGGGTCCCTCACCGGGACGAGGGAGTCAGTCAGCCAACGCCGAAGGAGGAAGCCAGCTGAGTGCAGCACACCAACGACAACCAGTCCGAGGGCCTGGATCAGGGCCACCCAACTTACTAGAACTCAAGTTACCGCCGGAGCAACACCAAACAGCAGAATACAGTTAAGTAACAACGTTGCAACTTAGGGACGTGTCCTGTCACCTAGTGTCCCCCAAGCCGTCGGAAACATAGCCAGAACACTGTAATCAGCCCTTCAGGCCCAGAACTCGCAGGGTCAGTAATGTATGAGTTAATTCCCGCAAAAGTGCCGGGAATGTATGTATGAATTCCCGGTCAAATAAACCTGTAAACCCAAGCCGTGATGACGTTATTCTTATTCACCTTATTAAACATTCAAGACACCTTATAGTTTGTGCCTGGTAACATTAACTCAGATTCTATGAACCACTCTGTATCACACAGGTGGGGAATAACGTCAATAAAAACCTTAAACTGAAAAGTTTTTAAAAAGTGTCAAGAAAATATATAAATAAATATTTTTGCATCCTTATACAGAAGATAAAACATCTTAATACATGTAAAACATATTAAAAAATGTACAGAAAAGTATATTATAATAATAAAGAAAAACTAGAGAAAAAGTAAATTGTGATTATGAGAAAAATATTCTTAAATCAAATTTAAAAAACATGAACAAACAAANTTTTTTAAAAAGTGTTAAGAAAATATATAAATAAATATTTTTGCATCCTTATACAGAAGATAAAACATCTTAATACATGTAAAACATATTTAAAAATGTACAGAAAAGTATATTATAATAATAAAGAAAAAACTAGAGAAAAAGTAAATTGTGATTATGAGAAAAATATTCTTAAATCAAATTTAAAAAACATGAACAAACAANAAAAACTAGAGAAAAAGTAAATTGTGATTATGAGAAAAATATTCTTAAATCAAATTTAAAAAACATGAACAAACAAAATTACACAACAAAAAACCAGGAAAAAATTAAAAAACAAATAAAAGTATTAAAATAAATTTTTTTTTTAATATATAATTTTTTTGGAATAAATGAAGCAAAATAAAATGAAACTATAAAAGTTACCTTTCAATTGTTATGAAAATATAATTAAATTTTTCGAGAAATTTAAGTTTAACTTGTAAAAAATTATGTAAACACTAGAATGCAGCAGAAACCAACTGTCTACAATTCAATAGAAACCCTTTAAATATTTAAATAATTAAAAAATTAATTCTTATGAAGATGTAAAAAAAAATATTTAAATGATGTAGAAGTACAAGAAAATATTTATTCTTTAGATTGCACTTCTTGTAATATAAATAATTTGAAGTTTTCAGAAAAATTAATAATGTGTAAAATTAAAGATAAAATATAATAGATATTTTAATACATCTGAAATTAATCTACCTTATAGTTTTAAATTATTGAGATGTTCTGAAAGTAATATATATAATTTCAAGTTTTCAGAAAAAATAAATAATATAATTGATTCTAATATAAATAATTAAAAAAAGATATATTATTATTATTTTGATACACCTGAAATTAATTTATTTCTAGTTTAAAATTATTGAAGTGTTCTCATTTAAATAACAATGATATAGATGCTTTTAAGTTTTTAGAAAACTTGAATAATTTAAAGGATTTTGATGTAAAGCTTGTAAGTTCTTGGAAAATAATAATATGTTTTATTTAAAATTAAATAATTATATAAATGTTTTTAATGTGTTTTATTTCAAAAGAATAATTTATGAATTAACCTTAATATTTGAATTAAACTATCAATATATTTTAATAGTTAAATTATCTTGACTTATAAAATTACAAATATTGTATTAATAAGAACTTCTTTATTAAAATCAACACATTTTTTATTATTAGTTAAATTTTTTACAATTCTAGTTTTTCTATATGAACAGTCAATAACATATTAAGGTCTCGTAGAAAGAATACTCACCACCAACATTTATCAGTGATTTAAAATAAAATTTATTATTTCTATAATTTGTTTCAGTTTTTGTTTTAGAATTAAAATCATTATAAGCTAGATACATTCTAGAAATAAATTAGTGATGGGCCGACTAGCCGACTAGACGACTGGTTGGTTGGAAAAAGGCAGACTAGTCGGCCAAGCCAATCATTGCTTTCGGCGATGTTCGGGCGAAATCGGTAATGTTCGTCGCGCATCGCATCCCTCACACGCGCCGCGCGTGAGGACATGAACGAACAGGTTTTGGTTTACTTTGCATTTTGTTATAGTATCGTTCACGTACGATCCAGCATTGCTGAGTGTTTTTTTGAAAAATAAAACAAAAGTCAGTGAATTGCATAGCTAAGACAGTTTGTATTATGGTGAAAGTACCTACTTAATTGAAATTGAGTCATGTCGAAGAAGAAATTGCATGTGTGGACTTTCTTTGATGAATTGGAGATTATTTCCTGTAAAGTGAAGTGTAATCAATGCCAAACAGTTATTTCTCGTGGTGGGCAGGGAAAACAGCAAACACTACTAGTATGACTAACCATATTAAATACAAACATCCACAGCTGATGCCTCAGTTAGGTTCTGTGATTAAATGTAGTTCATCAAATGATACAACCCTGAGTATGTCGCAGTCACAGATAGAAGAATTACCTCCAGCGTTGCCTATTCCGTCAAGTCCAATGTTGTCAGAAGTCAGTTTATCTCAAAAATACTAGCGAAGTATTGAAGAAAGTTTCGTTGTACAGTGGTCACATGAAGATTCTAGATCAAGGAACATTAGTATTGCTATTGGTGAGATGATTGCTTTGGACAACCAGCCGTTGTCTATTGTTGAAAATACTGGCTTCAGAAACTTGATGAGAACAGTGAAATCAAAATATAACATACCAAGCAGAAAGTATTTTACAGACAACATCATGCCACATCTCTATGAAGAAACTAAATCTCAAATTCGAAAAGGACTGCTAACTGCCGCCGCAATCTCAGTTACTACAGATTTGTGGACAAATATAAATAACATGGAAAGTTTTTTGAGTTTTACAGCACACTGGCTTAGTGACGATTTCAAATTTCACCACGCAGTATTACAAATGAAACATTTCCCAGAATCACATACAGCCATTAATATAAAAAACTGTTTAGAAAAAATTCCAACATTGTGGAATATAAACATGACCAAAATTCATGACATTGTACGAGATAATGGAAGAAATGTGGCGAAAGCTATTGATGACTCCGTTTTTAATGGAGTTCCTTGTTTTATACACACGTTGCAACTGGCAGTAAAAACTGCATTGAAACATGATACTATGNCGTTTTTAATGGAGTTCCTTGTTTTATACACACGTTGCAACTGGCAGTAAAAACTGCATTGAAACATGATACTATGACACAAATACTTGCCAAATCTAGACGAATAGTTACACATTTCCACCATTCTAGTCCAGCTCAGTCAAAACTTCGTGATTTGCGGCAAGAACTTAACTTACCAGACCACCAGCTTGTGCAAGACGTATCTACTAGATGGAATTAATCATACTACATGATGTCTTGTCTTTTAGAACAAAAACGGGCTGTATCTTTATATCTGACTGAAAACATCTGTAAATTTCGAAAATTTATCTACTGAAGAGTGGAAAATGCTCGGAAAAAGCCTTGAACTGCTGAAGCCATTCGAAGATATTACCAAGATTGTAAGTTCAAATTGCTCATCATTATCTGAAGTTATACCTTATGTGAAAACCTTGCAGAATTATTTAGAAAATTACTACGATGAAAACAACGAAATCATGGAAATAAAATGGCTGTTAGAAAATGATTTGAAGAGCAGAATTAACTTGGAGCATAACAAACTCTTTACCCTGGCAACTTTGTTGGATCCACGATTAAGCAGCAGTTTTTCGATGCTGAGGAACTTATAACCATTAGGTCGCAATTTTTATTGGAAACTCTGAAAAATAATCTGAGTGATGACGAGAGTGAGAACCTCTTTGTATCACCACCAATGAAGACAGCACGGAAACAGCAACACATAGTAATTTCTGGCAATGCTATCATGAACTAGCCTCAAGTAAAATCGAAACTGTACAAGATGACAAGTCAAGTGCAGCTCACGATCTGCACTCGTACTTTGCTTTACCGGTAATAAATCGCAACAATGATCAATTTGAGTGGTGGAACCATAATAGTTCTAGATATCCCAAAATGTCGCGCCTCGCGAAAGTGAACCTTTGTTGTCCAGCTAGTTCTGTTTACAGTGAACGACTCTTCTGGTAATGTATACGAAACCNCTCGCGAAAGTGAACCTTTGTTGTCCAGCTAGTTCTGTTTACAGTGAACGACTCTTCTGGTAATGTATACGAAACCAAAAGAAATTGATTACTGCCAGAAAGGGCAGAGACTTTAGTCTTTTTTGTGGTGTTAAACGGAGATTAATTTTTTTATACTAACACTAACTACAGTAACATGTGTACCTAAATGTCACTTTTATTATATGATACACACAATTTTTCTTAAGTTTGAAATGGTCTCATTTAATATTATTCAGAGTTGTACCTGCTTTCTTTAGGATTCAATTTTTGTTAAAATTGTAGTCTTTTAGGTTCAAGGTTGAGTTTAATTGTTTTTTAATTACAAAGGAGAAGTTCCTGCCTCTAGTTTATATTTCTTTTAATAATGAATACATAGTAATTGAAATTGTGATTCTAAAATAAATAATGAACAGGAGATTACACAATTATGTTCTTAATTCAGAGTTGTAGAAACTTGCGTTCAGAATTTATTTTATTGTTAAACTTAGTCATATAAGTACTAACTACTAACTACATATTTTATTCCTTCCTTTGTTCCTATTCCTAGATTATATTGCCAATTGTAAGACTGATTCTAAAATAAAAATAATTAATAATGAAAGAATTTCATTTCAATCACCCTATTTTAAAAATAGTAATATGAATAAAGTAATGGCACGACTAGTCGGTGCTTTTTGCCGACTAGTTGCCGACTATAAATATAGCCGGATAGTCTGCTTTTCCCACTAGTCGGTACATCGCTAAAATAAATCCATGATCCAAANGCCGACTATAAATATAGCCGGATAGTCTGCTTTTCCCACTAGTCGGTACATCGCTAAAATAAATCCATGATCCAAATCTAAATTCCCCTTTTCTTTAGGAAATATTTCATTTCTACCATTTTGAATACAAATATTTCTTTCATGACAATTATCAAACATAGAATCATGATCATCTTGATTAGGATTATTTTTCTATTAATTTGAAATCGTATAATTGCAAACTCTGGCATATTGAATTAAAGATTATTAAATTCATTTTTGATGAAAATTGTGTGTCATCCACATCTTCATGTATCCTCCACAAAAGTATTAGAAGTAACTGCATCAACAGTGCTATCTGAATTCCGAGTTGTTCCTGCACATCTCTTCCACTACAAGTAATTAAAAAGCGATTTTGGAAATTTCAACTCATAACTTTTATGTGATATGTAAACGTATAAAGTATACTCCATTAGCTGGAGGTCCTGATATAATGTACTTTTATTTTTAATTATGAAGTTAAGATTTATGGTAAGACAGGCGCACTTCACTGGTGACAACTTGATTTTTGAAAAGATCAAAGTCCGCTTCAGGGAGTGAGTGCTCTGCCCTTGCAAGAAACTATCCAATGCAACACCTATATCTACAGAATGATGCAAGCCCGGAAGGCCTTGGTGCCATGCTATATCAACTCAGTGATAATGGTTACAGTTAAATCTTTATCTATGGAAGTGCAAAAATTAGACCCACCAAGTAACGTTACGACGAAAATCAACATGAATGCCTTGCCATAGTATGGGTCTAAAGGAAATACCAGCCATACCTTGAATATTAGTGCTTTATGCTCAGAACTGATAGTCGTTGCCTCATGTGGTCGTATAGCATGAAAGAATCTGTAGTAAACTTACCCATTTGTCTATATTGTTAAAGTTTTATGATTTTGAGGTTTAACATGCGCTGGATGTAAAAAACCAGTTGGCATACACTTTGTTATGTTATTGTGTGACGTCAATAACACGTATAATGACTCTGGATGGGGAGTNAAAAACCAGTTGGCATACACTTTGTTATGTTATTGTGTGACGTCAATAACACGTATAATGACTCTGGATGGGGAGTCATTCTCCCCCGTGTCATCCAGCGACAATAATGACAATTCTGTGGTTCAACTTAGTTACGTTACAACAGCATCTGGTGAGCCAACACAGCCCAAGCCAATGCTCGATATTGTATCAGTGGATCACGGAAGCGCAACAGCTGTCAGATAAGACACGTCACCACTATGAACTTTGGGCTACGTGCACGGTCGATAACAGGCGAGTGCTTGACAACTGGCTTGAAGCTGGAAACTGGAACAATTGGAGACTTTTTGAACTCACAGAAGAAAGAGAAAGAGTGCTGTGTTATGCCCATGCTAGTTTTTCTGCAGGCCACCTTGGTGCTAAACAGATTTAAAAAAATATTTTCCAGCATTTTTAATGGCCTGGCATTTTTCATGATAATTATGTGCGGAAATATGTAACATATAACCATTTCAAATCGAGACGTCCCAATGGGAATGAGCAACAACAGGCACTGCGACAGAGAAACTTTTTATGATTGACATCACTGTCTTATTCTCAAAATGGACTGAAATGTATGCCATGTCCAGCGAACACCCAAAAAAAACAGCACATCTTGACAAATGAGTTTATCCCAAGGTGGGGATACACACGAGTTTTGTTGTCTGAAAACATCAGGCAATTTTCTGGGAAACAGTGGCGTGACCTGTGCATAAAGTGGGGAGCTTTTCATCACACTATCACTGTGTACCACCCGCGTGCCAACCCAAAGGAATGTAGAAACCAATATCTCAAAACACAGTGTCCGTGTAAGAAATGACCATACCAGCTTGGACAGCAGTCTGCTCAACGCACTTTTCATTCTCTGCTGGCACATGAATGAAGCAACTGGCTGAACACCTGCTTCCAACCTGCAAGGATGCGAGCTACTCTTATTTCTGGAATTTTCTTATCCACGAGCAGATAACAGCTTCGCCCCAGAGTCAAGCATCAAGCGCCTGCAGTGGTGACAACGTAAACTAGAGGAGGTACGCACACATCAGAGGTGGTAAGCGCAGCAATGGACACTCACCAAAATGCATCCCTCTCCCCACCTGAGACCGCGTCTACGTGTCTTCTGGAGATAAACATCTGCAATTAGCTGCTCGCCATGAATACCATGCGGGAATCGCAGTAAAGTGGAGCGAGACATGCAAGATAATTCACTTGCTTGGTAACAACACTTTGACGTGACCAAGCCTGGCTACGACGATAAAGCCAACTTGATCTGCGGTGTTCCCAGAGTTGTGAAGTAATTGCCCGGCGCCAAGCTCTGCGGTGAGCTGATGAGATGTAGGGTCGTCGGTCGACAGCCTAGGGACTCTGGAAACACTCCGTCATATACACTCTGCCGAGGTTGTCGGCCACCTCGCACGCCGTACTCGATTATTAATAAAACAGTGGTACTGATGGTTAAGGTATTTATTACCCCGTTATGAACACTTAACTACACAGAAGACACGTGTACAAGCGACCACGTGGTCTTATAATGCGAGTCTCAAAATGCACTTTTAATTTCCAATAAATAATAACGTCGCTCTCCCGCCGACACTATGCAAGTTAAATAATAAAAGATATGATGATAAATGATTTATGATTTGATGGATGCAACTCGATACGATACGACAGATGATGTCCTTGCTAGGGCTTCTACGGCGTGGGTGAGCGTTACGTCCGTGCTCATCCAAGGGTTGACGAATACTGCCGGAAATGTGCGCCGGCTTCCGCCGTCTAGCCGCCGCCAACGCCATGCGGTGACATATTGAAACATAATGTACACTGAAAGATGATTATGGGATGGAAAATGAGATGAACTAAATTAACACAAGAAAACATAATTACAATTACACAAATACATAATAAAAATGATAATACTTATTCTAAAACGTTTTCATTGCACCAGCCACAGCATTGCCAAATGTAGAATGTCACATGTCTCTGGCTGTGGCTGGGCAAATTGTCTCCGATGACAAAACTAATTATTAATTAATTACACACTGACACTATTTACAAATACACTGACGAAATAAACTGAATAAATAATTAACACTAATGCACTCGTGCCCACAAGCCTGTCGGTGTGGTGCGTCTGGTGTGAGTATACTGCGNTGTCGGTGTGGTGCGTCTGGTGTGGGTATACTGTGGCAGTCAGTGGGCAAAAGGACTCGTGAACATGCGGTTCACGTCAACTTACATCAATAAAGTGCGTTGTGATGATCTACCCCTTGCACCGCATGAAGAGTAAGAACCACCCAGCATCCGATGCTGCTTGATTAATAAAACATTATGCCTGCATCAATACCGACATCCCTTGTAAACACTGATGTAGACGCTGCCAACACTAGCAATAGCAGCATCTTTCCCCTCCTGTTTCCATCCAAGACATCTGGCATGCATACGTCCTCAGGAAACTCGGAGAAGGTGCAACTTAAAGAACCTACACCACCTGCTGTCAATTACTTTACAGACTACCTCACCCCATCTGGCAGCATCACTTCCCCCTCTGTTGCAATGCATGCCCTAGAATGTGGCGCAGCACTAAGCGATGCTGACGAACAGCCCGCTGTCCAGATGTCAATTCGGGCAACCACTGCAACCCACTGCGGCCTGGACAGTGGTGAAAACAAGATGGAATGGGAGCTACTTGACACCTCCTCACCCCTAGTGACATAACCCATCCCTGGCAGCACTGTCATGATTCTACCAGCAACGATAGCTATGTGTCAATTATAAGCGACAGAAGCTACCGCCCACATCCTTCCAAGCATCCCTGCCCCTGACAATGGGCACTGTGCACAGCCTGTGGGAGTGCTCAACTGCCCCACTTCACAGCTGTCGCAACTAGAGGTTCTAAAAAGTATCAATACGATACCAGTATCCATATTTCTGCTTTGATAATGATAATTTTTTACTCAATAATTTTCTTTTGATACTTTGTTAGTATTGATACCACCCATCTAGTATCGAAAGTACAATACCTCGTAATTTAAATTTTCCTATGGCGCTAACATTTACATTTATGGGAAGAGGGGATTTACAGTATTGTATGAGATTATTTTCTTCTGTTATAGGTGCAGAAGAGTAAGTAGTGCTGGTGCCAAGTTTACTTCCGTATGTTTTTTCATCTTTTATTGCTAACATAATATTTTTTATTAAAGTGAGATAAATTTTCTATAGTTCTGATATTAAAATTTGTTAACAAGGAAATATGAATAATATATACCATACGATTAAACCTAGATTAAATAAATTTACGATAAAACAAGTAGTTTGTAATCCATGTTCACACACAACTCACTTGATAAGGCATTGTTATTAAGTCAGCTGCATATATGATTAGTATTTTGAGTTTAGGTTTTTGTAACTTATGCCTGGTTTACATGTATGCTGATCACACCAAACAGACAGAGTGGAAAACTAGAACTGCCAATTTGAAACCTGCACGAGCCACACTGAAAAGTTACGCTCATGCCAAAATTTCTGATTGCAGAAAGAGCAAACTTCGTCAATATTTCCCAGAAGTCAATTTATACAACTAATTTCTTGGATTATCAATATGTATCAATGTGATTGTGTAGAATAGTTAAGTGTATGTATTTATAATGAAATTCATAACTAGAAACATTATATTTATTTACCACTTGTATTAAATAAATGTAGTTTGGAAACAAACCAATTGGTAGCACTTAAATATAAAGTATTTTTGGGAGTATAAAACAAAATTACAGTGTTTTGAAAATCATTCAGTAAAAATGCTTACTACAATGGCATTATTAAAATAGAGTAGGAACATGACAGTGTGTAATATGTTGTCAATANTTTAGTAAAAATGCTTACTACAATGGCATTATTAAAATAGAGTAGGAACATGACAGTGTGTAATATGTTGTCAATAAATTATTTTGGAATATTTATATTAAATATAACAAACAAAACAGCTTGGTTGTAAACAGCCCTGCAACCAAAAGCAANAATTATTTTGGAATATTTATATTAAATATAACAAACAAAACAGCTTGGTTGTAAACAGCCCTGCAACCAAAAGCAAAAGGTATTGCCCAAAAATCTGCTTACCTGTGAAG
This sequence comes from Clitarchus hookeri, assembly GCA_002778355.1. NCBI lineage: Eukaryota > Metazoa > Arthropoda > Insecta > Phasmatodea > Phasmatidae > Clitarchus > Clitarchus hookeri. The sequence goes on from NQII01007557.1 coordinate 19,682, forward strand.
AATCATAAGTTATGTCCACTCTGTCTGTTTGGTGTCTTGTAAATCAATCATGTTTTGATGACAGATGTTAATTTCGACCCATAGAAGTATTCCTTTTGTAAACTTTTAGTTCTTACTTGTAAGATACTGATACCTTCAGGTTTCAATATTTTTTCAATATTCTATCTGCAAAATCTTAAGCTGGCACTTAAAATCACATTTTCCACTATGTCAATGCTTGCTGTATCAACAATAAAAAATTCATATATGAAACTATGTATAAAAATAGTCATGATTATGCGCAAAGCAACATAACTACCCCCAAAGATTAAACATATTCATACAAAGGTGGAATAAACTAAAATAATGCAAAGTACAATTCATAAAATGGCATGTAGAAGGAGAGCTAGAATCTAATATTTAATTTCTTATTAAATAGACTTATAACTATTTTATTAAAATTTCCTGACCTTACATAAATTTCCCTGATAATCCCATGACTTTTCCAGAAATACAAAATTATCTGACTTTTCCAGGTTCTCCCAGTTTTCCTTGATGCTTGCTACCATGTAAAAATTTATTTTTACTAAAAAAAGGCAGAGATTTTAAATACCAAAGTTTCCAACAAACTGGTTAAAAATAAGAAAATGTTACTAAGTAGTTAATTTTATTTTTAAAAAAATTATGTCTCAAGGCATCAGAAAGGTATATTTTTCTTGTAGAAGAACAAAAAGTTACTTGTTTGTAACTTGATGCACATTTTCAGATGTTGCAAATTATGCTTTTTAGGGCATAAGTGATATGCTTGTGTGTTAGGTTTGCCGTAGACATAAAAAAAGGTTTGTAAAAACTTGTTCGGCTATCATACATTTAAAATATATGACATGGGACACACAAGATGAATTTTTAAAGCTTCCTTTTTAAAGGAATGTTGTCAAAAAGANCATTTAAAATATATGACATGGGACACACAAGATGAATTTTTAAAGCTTCCTTTTTAAAGGAATGTTGTCAAAAAGACAACTATAAGAATAATATATATAAAATTACCGTCCGTGGCTCTCCTGAGTAGTTCCTATTATACTGCAACATAATTTCTCTGATCTCGTCACGTTCTTCACAAAATTCATCATCTTCAGATGCAATTTCTTCCTCCGTAAAGCACATATATACCATAGTAATCTGAAACGAGGAGTTTAATTTTAATAATGAATGAATATTGAGAATTTGATACAGTAATGTACAAGTTAAGTATAAAAGAATACCCCAACTTTGAAGGTCTATAATATGAAAACCAAACAACCTACAACCTTGATTGACCATTCAAATGAACCGTGGAACCGTGAAGTTTGTTTACCATACATTCATAAATGTTCAATGTGACCACCACGAGCAGCCCAAACAACATCTACGCGATAATCAAACTCGTTCCACATGCTTGTCAGCATGTTCGGTTTTACGGTTTGGATGGCGTCTGTAATTCTCGTTTTGAGGTCGCCAATGTTAGCCGGCAATGGTGGACGAAACACTTGATTCTTTATGTACCCCCATAGAAAATAATTGCACAGGGTAAGATCCAGGATTCTTGGGGGCCAGTGTCGAAGAGCAATCCAGCGTTGCGGCAACGTCTCGTTCGGGTATCCGCGAACAGCTAGGTGCCAATGGGGTGGCGCACCACAAAGGAANGGTGCCAATGGGGTGGCGCACCACAAAGGAAACATCAGACCATCCCCTCCACATTGAAGTGTCAAATGCGAGCTTGCTACCCTCACCACCTCAAACCAAGAGTTACGAACGCCATCCATACCGTAACACCGGACATGCTGACAAGAGCGTGGAACGAGTTTGATTATCACGTAGATGTCGTTCGGGCCACTCATGGTGGTCACATTGAACATTTATGAACGTATGGTAAACAAACTTCCCAGTTCCACGGTTCATTTGATTGGTCAATCAAAGTTGTAGGTCGTTTGGTTTTGATATGATAGACCTTCAAAGTTGGGGTATTCTTTTATACTCATCATGTATAATATGATTCAATACAGTTATTTCATATCATTATATAAATATTCTTATAATCAAAAACTTTTAATTGTTGCAATCACTAATGGCATATTTGACTATCATTATAATAATTATAAAGCTAGTCAAGTATGCCATTAGTGGTTGATGTGAGTATTACTTAAATTATTGAAGTAATAATCACATAACATTACACTGATAAAATTAACATANATTAGTGGTTGATGTGAGTATTACTTAAATTATTGAAGTAATAATCACATAACATTACACTGATAAAATTAACATAAAAGAACGATAAAAATATATTTGTATTATAGAGATAACAGAAGTCTAAGTCTGAAAAAGGGATAACTTCATTGTAAGTCAGAACAATGCCATGATTTATGGTTAATGCNGATAACAGAAGTCTAAGTCTGAAAAAGGGATAACTTCATTGTAAGTCAGAACAATGCCATGATTTATGGTTAATGCTTCTAGCTGTGCAGGTTCAACACTGACAAACAGAAATTTAACACCACATCTTCAGTACAAGTATAATCATTCCTGGTAAAGAAGAAGGCATTATAATAAAATACTTTGTATGTATGCTACTTTACTTATATTTTTCCATCAATTTCTGGCAAAAAAATTTCAAGCACTTTTTAAGCACTTTCAAAGACTTTTATCAAAATTTTCAAGGACCCAGCAAAGAAAATTCATAAAACTACAAACTTTTAAGACAAATGATGACAATTTACCGTTTATATGTGATTTGAAAGCAGCTTCTCCCATGCTACACATGTCAAAAATTTTTACAACAAAGTTGCTTGCTTTCAATTTATCATCAGGCACTTTTAATAACCATAATAAATAAATATCATGAAATAGAAACCCATCACTTAAAACACACTTTCCTTCCTGCATTTTCATGGGATATAATTGAGAACCCAGGGAAATTTTATTCAGTACACATTAAATGNAACACACTTTCCTTCCTGCATTTTCATGGGATATAATTGAGAACCCAGGGAAATTTTATTCAGTACACATTAAATGGCTACAGCTCAAAACAACACCCAGATAGGACAGCCAATAGCTGACAGTAGATTGGGTATGGTGCTACAACTGCCGATAATAATTGTAGGCTCTACAGAAAGCAAACAGGTATTATTGTATGCTTGCAAACATGTATTTTTGTATACTCTCAAAAGGTGGCACACTGCTCCAATAAAAACTATTAGTATGTATCATAATTTTTCTGTACATATAACAGCAGCATACCACTTAAATTTGAAATGAATAACACGTGAATAAACACTATAAAAATTAAGTACTTTCAAGAGCATGACAATTTTTTCAAGCACTTTTTCAGGGCCTTAATTTTTTTAAAAATACTTTTCAAGGACTTTCAAGGAGCATGGAAATCCATTGAAGAAAAACATTTTTAATAGCAACCTCTGTGCATGTTCATGAAATCTTTCAGTTAGCATAAGCATTTCATTACCAAAAACCTGCATGTTTTCTGAAATCATTAATTCTGAAGAATAACTGTCAACACAAAGGATATTTTTTTTGTAACATGNTCATTAATTCTGAAGAATAACTGTCAACACAAAGGATATTTTTTTTGTAACATGTCCTCAAATTCTATGGAAATTAATTTTTTCTTAACCATACAAGATTATTGAAAAAACATGAAGTATAAATAGGTACTGAAATTTATCAGTTTTATCCAATCATTTAGTCCAGTATTTCCCAAAGTATGGGTCGCGACCCACTGGTGGGTCGCAGACTAAAATTTGGTGGGCCCCGAAAAATGTGATTTCATACATAAACATATGCACGAGTTATAAATGTTATAATTTAGAACCTACACACACGCAATGCAACTGTCAATCAGACGAAAATTCTACGCAGAGTACGCAGTGAATGTGACACCCCCCGCCGTCGTGTCACCACCCCCGCGGCCGCCACTCGCGGCCAAAATGATTTTTAAACTAAATTAGTAGTATAACACATTACGTTAGGTATCTTTTTCATTAAAATTGTTCTTTGATACTTCAACTTTTTGTAACTATTTTATTAATACTACTACCCTTCACTTCCTTACACTACGTAAGAAATACAATGTGAACATGATGGAACAGCTAAAAGGTACGTTTCTCGCATAAGGCATTAAAGTGGGTCCTGAATTTTGGCATTTTTTTTAATGGGTCGCGGTTCATAGAACTTTGGGAATCACTGNAGGCATTAAAGTGGGTCCTGAATTTTGGCATTTTTTTTAATGGGTCGCGGTTCATAGAACTTTGGGAATCACTGTGATAGAGGCCATCAGTAAGTCCATGGTCTTCTCCAATCGGGCTTGTTAACAAAAAGGATGGCTCTATTAGATTTTGTGTTGATTATCGCCAACTCAATAATGTGACCAAAAAAATTCGTACCCTCTCTCCAGGATAGACGGCACACTGAATAGCCTAGCAGGTTCACAGTGGTTCTCTATTTTAGACATAAAGAGCGGGTATTGGCAGTGCGAGGTGGCCCCGGAAGACAAAGAAAAGACTGCCTTTTGTGTCCAAGGGAAAGGAACCTGGTAATTCAAGGTTATGCCCTTTGTGTTATGTAATGCCCCTGCCACTTTCGAACGACTGATGGAGAAAGTTCTGACCTTAGACATTTTCCAGGTGTACCTAGACGATATTGTGGTCACAGGAAGAACATTTGAAGAGCACCTGACATGCCTAGATTCTGTGTTTCAGAAAGTCGCTACAGCCAACATGAAATTAGTCCCTAAAAAATGCCAACTTTTCCAAAAGAAAATTAGTTTTTTGGACCATGTTGTGTCGGTCGATGAGATTGAAACAGACCCTGAGAAAACTAGATCAATAAGAGATTAGCTTCTACCAAAGGATGAAACTGAAATGCTAAGTTTCCTGGGCTTATGTGCTTACTACCATCGACTTTTGCCCGGGTTCGCAACGAACCCCAAGCCTTTGCGTGAATTGACTGAGGCAAAAATATAATTTTATTGGACACCAGAGTGATAAATGGCTTTTAATAGACTAAAGGAAAATCTGATATCTCCCACAGCACTGGGCTTCTCGAGTAGAGAGGGTGAATTCATTCTGGATACTGATGCTAGTGATGTAGGTATTGGGGCTGTGTTATCTCAGATTCAGGATGGAAAAAAGAGGCTATGAGAATACTTCAGTAAGGTACTACACAAGCATGTTACTGTGTGTAACGCAGGAAGCTATTGGCAGTGGTGAAGGCAATTGCTCATTTTCACCCGTATCTTTATGGCAGACACTTCATCCTAAGAACTGATCATGCTTNGCAGTGGTGAAGGCAATTGCTCATTTTCACCCGTATCTTTATGGCAGACACTTCATCCTAAGAACTGATCATGCTCCATTAAGCTGGCTGGTAAATTTCAAGAACCCCGAAGGTCAAATAGCTCGGTGGATACAGCACCTGCAAGAATATGACTTTGAAATATATCACAGGTTTGGAGCCTTCACAGTATTGCAGAAGCACTTTCCAGGAGACCATGCGAACTACTCTGTTGTCATTGTGAACTCCAAGAAGAAAAGGGTGGTATACCGTAGAAAGCAAGAGTAGATAAAAATGGCCGGTTCTAAAGCACCTGGCGCCTGGCGGGCTAGCGGGGAGCCAGCATGCATTACCCGCGTCAGCTGATGACGTCACCTCGGAGCGCGCGCTACTTAAGGCGTCCGTCTCTACGCAAGGCTCTCATCGCTGATAGGCTACGCGAAGCTCTAAAAAGGTGCTCGTCTCTTATTGGCTACACGAGGCTCTCACAATACAATATTTTTGAAAATATTTGGAAAAAATTAATTTATTTATTTATTACTAAGCTCTATGCGAACTTATAAGCATAGTTGGCCGTAATTCCCTAATAATTTAAGATGAAGTTAAATTCATATCATAGACATCGACGCAGACAAGGAAAATTATCAAATGGTCATTTAAGCCCTATGAGAACATATTAGAATAGTTGGCCGTAATTCCCGAACCATTTAAGATGTACTCGTCAAATTCATTCCATAGGCATCGACGTAGACAAGGAAAATTAACAAATGGTCATTTAAGCCCTATGCGAATGTATAAGCATAGTTTACCGTAATTCCCGAACCACTTAATATGTAGTCGTCAAATTCATAGCATTGGCATCGGTGCCAACAAGGAAAATTAACAAATATGCATTTAAGCCGTATGCGAACTTATAAGCATTGTTGACCATAATTCCCGAACCGTTTAACATGTACTCGTCAAATTAATATCACAGACATCGACACAGACAAACTACAAGTAACATGTACACACGGACGCACACAACCTCCACGCAGGAATAACAGTGTTTAATGAGACTGTAGGACTCGTCTCTCACACTATATATCACCAAAGTTAATGTAACGTTTCATTAAACGACTTGTAAAAGGTTGTGTCCCCTTTGCTTGCTACTAAACACAGTGTATGTAAACCAGTAGTCATGCAAGAGTATATGCCACTGATATATATATATACTGATGATTAGATATTTTTAAAAAATGTTAAGGTAAATAGTTATAAACTCCCACCGACCGCTAGACCGAAAAAAATACTCTCGAAACGCTGATACTAGCAGACATAAAAAAAAATATATAAAAGTAGTTATTATCACCTACCAACATGTATTGTACAAGTGACGAGCACTGTACAGCACACGATGCTAGACAACACTATGTGTCTGAAAAAAAAGCTAGCGTTGTAGCCTTGGCTGGTACAGCAAAATAAATAGTAAAACGATCGGTCTCACATACATCCCACGTCCGAGCTATGCTACAGAGGCACACAATTTCAACCAAGCAACGAACAAAATATGTAACATTAGACTAAAGTAAAATACTATGACAGAGTCGCGAAGTATGGAGAACGATAAGGTCAACACTGCCACATGCCATGGCAGACAGATGTAAAAAAATAATCTAATGTAAACAAGTTATAAGTACTTACCAACCAACCAGCACATATTGCACAGGTGTCAGATACTCTACGTGACTTTAGATAGTACAAGACAAGACCAGACCATCCTGGTCAGTACAACAGTAATTCCGCCTTGGTTTTCTCATATTCCTTAGGAAAAGAAAATAGCTGATTTAGTCAAAGTGCGAAAGAGAATTAATAGTGTATATAGTTGCGAAGCTCGAACTCAGTTCTCTATCGAAGGATTCTTGAGACGACGGCCATCTTGGATTATGTCATATTATTATTATTATTTTAGCATTTATTATATTCATGCTAATATTAGGTTCACATCCATCACTAGGAAAAGTAAATTACCAGATTTTGTCAAAGTCCGAAAGAGAATTCATAGCCAAAGTACGAAAGAGAATTAATAGTTTGTAAAGTTCCAAGGCTCGAACTCTGTCCCCTATCGAAGTATCCCGGGATGACAGCTATTTTGTATCCCAGCACATTAACACCATGCTCTTGCATTCCATTTAGACGACGGCCATTTTGTTTACCTGTCACAAAGTCAAAGTCAAGGTCAAATTTAAATTTTTAAAAAATCTAAAAAAATACAAAAATTACAAAAAAAATTTCAAAAAAATCGTTTAAAATTTGCGGCAGCTTCGACGATGGCGTTCGACATCGTCTAAGCTGAAGATGTGAGCTTGCTCCCGTCTTCGGCCACGAATTACACAATATAAAAATGTATCAATAATTGCTAGATTAATATAAAGTTCAGACAATTTAAAATCGGTTCTACGAGCTTTGTAAACTTGTGTATCTTGTTATGTGAATCATTGTCATATTATCCATAAATGCATTTTACTTGCCTTTTTTTTTAAGATGGCTTAAAATTTATATTAAAAGTTTATTTCAAAGCAAAAATTCACCTTTTTACTTTATTCAAAAATATTAATTCATATATTTTCTCTTCACATAATTTTCGTTTTCCATTTATTAAATTTAGNTTTTTACTTTATTCAAAAATATTAATTCATATATTTTCTCTTCACATAATTTTCGTTTTCCATTTATTAAATTTAGACGATCTTGGTTTAATATACCAAGATGAAAATCGCCCTACAATAAAATAACCTCATTCAACATAACCTGTGTTAGATTCTCGGCAAAATGGCTGCTTGACTTTGACTTTACTTTTCAACTTTTCGTAAACAACATGTCGGAAAGCAAACGTAAAGTCAAATAGTAAAGTCAAATGTTAAAGTTTTTAATTGTGTAAGGGCCTGGTTGAAGGAATTTTGCACGTCTGAGGCCTAAAAGCGTGGGAGCGGTAGGGGCGACCGAGACTTGCGCATCAACTCTCTCATCGCCTCTACGCGTACAGAACTGAACTGGCGTGCAGTCTTTGCCGTCTATAACTCGCATCTATGAGACTTTCAGCGGAGACCCTACAATTTTTTGACGTAATAATAAAACTAAATNTTGCCGTCTATAACTCGCATCTATGAGACTTTCAGCGGAGACCCTACAATTTTTTGACGTAATAATAAAACTAAATAAATGTTTGATGCACGTCCATATACCTTTTTTAAATGTTTTTTTTACCAGAATTGCGTACCTTTAAATTACCGTGNTAAATGTTTGATGCACGTCCATATACCTTTTTTAAATGTTTTTTTTACCAGAATTGCGTACCTTTAAATTACCGTGAAAGCACCCTTTTGAGCAATTTTCGCTATCACAAAAACATGCTTTAGAGAGGAATAGAGGAACTGAAAAACGTATACAGACGCGTAACGTTTCTTATATGCTATTCGTAAGCAGACCTCACTCAGACACGTCGGACGGTTTTTTTTAATAAAACGTTTCCTTTTGGAGCTGCGCACGCCGTTCGGCGGCCTCCCCAGGCAGCCACTCTTAAGGCGCCCGTCTACCTGGCGCTTGAACTGCGTTGCAGAGTGTTCCAAATACACGTTTTTCAACTAAACTATTAAGCGTGCGTCCAACGTGCTGATCTACGAAATGAACACACACTTCAGACGAGAGCTGTTAAGTACTTTCAAAATATCACGTACGTTAGAAACATCAATTCAGAGTACTCCAAAACCGCTAAAAACGGCCTTTCCAAGGCGCTGTAGCTCAAAATGCACGCATCAGATACATACAAAACTACTATAGGGGCCTGCACTGAACCTTCCTAAAGACTTCCCACTAATAAAATAATATGGTCACCGCTGAAAGTCCCATAGGTACACGCAGCACGACGAGAACACTGCACGCCAGTTCAGAGCCTTGCGCTTAGCGGCGATGGCGTACTTGATGCGCGTGGCAGTGTCGCCCTTATCGCTCCCGCGCTTCTCGGCCTAAACGTGGGAAAAAGTTCCAGGTAGACGGGGGCCTTAAGTCAAGATCACGTCGCAGGCACACCGACAAGGCTGAAGTCAGCCGCAACAACGCGAGGATCACGCACGCCGTCGTCAGCGCCAAGGCGAAACGCCACGCGTCTTGCTCACGCAGTATGTAAATAAAACACTTTCCCTTCCCCTTCCCTCGCATTGCCATGTAGTTCCCTGGTGTGCCACCGCAATTCACGCGGCGCCGCAGTCACGACCGCCTACGAGTCTCTCAAGTGCGTTTGCTTCGCTGACGTCAGCTCGCCGGCAAATGTCAGCAGCCGTGGTGACAGGGAGGCTTCTCTGACGTAAGGAAAAAAAAATTGTTTGATTAGTGCTAGTCATTGTTTCAACGAAATTATTTAGTAAAAGCATTCACTCGATGCAATTACTTGGTTGGCAAAATAAAATAAGTTTCGTTGTTTGTAGGGTTTTTTTTCAGTCGTGTATGACCAAAGTTCAGCTCATAGGCTGGTTTACAATTTTTCGTGTTGAACATGGTTCCACTGGTTGCATATTATACATAGTTACACTAAATATGTGTAGATATGCGAAACCTATACCCCAACAGCAAAGTAAAGGCTGTTCACGATAAAGTGAGCACTATAGAGATGAACCTTAGAAAAAAGTCACTGTCCCTTCTACGCATATTTTAATGGGCGCACTGTGTGACATTCGCCCAGTAAAGTTGGTAACATGAGATGGAAAGTTGTTCCGTATCTCAACGTCGGGTAAAAAGTGTAAGGTCACCATTTGTGATGAATTAAATTTTTTATTTCGCTTTCTATTTTTTTTAAGGTATCAAAGTGTAAAAATGAGCAGATTTGTAAAATATTTACTTTCCTAATAATTCCACAGTTTCAAATGACCGGCGCATGAATAAAGTCATGAGGCTCATGACAATGTGAATTTTACATAAGGCGGAGGAATACGCAACGTTCATACAAATAGATCTAACGCAGGGCTTTCAAAAGTGCTCGTTTTACCGTGAACAGTATATAGACATTTTCAAAGTAAACATGTATTACTTCGAAAGCTGTGCAATGTGTTCGACGTTTAAGGAGTTTTGCTCGTGCTCAGTTTTTTTCTTGACTAGTAATGTCAGTTATAGTCTATTTGCTGTTCCTTCACGCTTTTTGAATAAAATCTCTGAAAAATCACCCCACGTTTACGTGTTTGGTTGTTCCGAAATATGGCGTGTATCGCAAGCGTTTTATACTTGTGTTAACACAAAAGTACCTTTTTTTTTTTTTTTTTTTTTGTTAAATTGAACTTTTACTTATACTTCATCTATAAATTATATAATTTCACTTATAATCAATATGAATTAAACTAGGGAGAAAATAACTGTGTTGGTAACCCCTAGTAAGAAATGATTCTTATGCAAAACATTATTTGACTGGGTGCGCACGAACGCGGTGTGTTATCCCTTCGGTGTAATTTTTCTAGACTTGATCAAGCTTTGTTTGTATGAGGCGGAGGTATATCTTGGAAGTAGAACTCGAGCAGGGCTTCAGAAAAGTTGGGAGAAACCTTGAATGGACTATAGCGTCCACATTTCCTATGTACGTATGTCAAAACATTTCAGGTAGAAATTTTTCTCCATGAAAGTTTGTTTGAACACAGGATTTAATGGCAGAGAAGGCGATATTTACAGTCACAGGAGTCTACGGAAAAATAAATCAAATATAAACCAACAAATATATTTGTAAACTAATTTTTGGCACTGTTTAAAAAAAAATGTTATAACACAACTTACTTACTCTCTCTCTCTCTCTCTATCTCTCTCTCAGAAAACATCTCCCCTCTCAACCCTCTTTTTTAAATCCTTAATTCATAATGGATGTGTAGCGGACAAGTTATGTTAGTAAACATCAGGGCGCCGAACAGAAAAGAACATTAAAAGGACATTAATATTTAAAGTGCACTAACATTTCCTCTTTGCCCTTCGAGGAAGAAGCCGTACTGCCCAGGCAGAGTTGTAAGAGTGTCCGTGTTTGAATCCAGAACAAGGTTCGTGTATTTTTGCAATGTCGATAAGCTATTTTGTTCTGGGCCGCAAGCAACGGTAAATATCCTGCCCGTGCATCATTACCTTACGCAAATTTTCTCCCTTATAGTGAAAAAAAAACTATGATTGTGTTGAAACTTTACAAGCGGCATAGTCTTCAAACATGTTATACTAGTTGTCTGCTCCAAAACATTACTTATTTTGGCAAATAAAACTGTAATGAAGTTAAAAATTAATTTTTTCTTAAAATCTGAACGGTTGCCACTTTCAAAACTGTGAACGGTTTCGTCCTGTTATCAGACACGCCAGAGACTTAACAAGAACGAGTCTTTCCATGTACAGTTTATGAGTAATTCTAGTTATTTTCCAAAGAACCAGAGGAGAACATAACTAAAATTTTGTTCAAGTAATTAATATTATTGACCTGATGCTTTTTGTACACCATTCCAGTAGACCGTAATTTTTGGTGGAATCACATAGTAGATTTGCTTTAGCGTTGGGAATAAAAATTGATTCAATAATTTAGACCACAAAATTTTATTAGTCTCGAAAATAACTGTCTATTGTGTAGATTTCGCATTACGCTTTCATATTATAAGACGCTCTTCCTGACTATGTCTTCACAAATTCATGCAAAAAGTTTCATTTTACACGGAAAAAGCACTTGGGAAATGGTAAACATTCTTCTCCCATAAGCCAGTCTCTGCGTTAAGAATATTTTTGCTTCGCCAATGATACCTGCCGACGAAGCGGGATTTTCAACGAGACAATATTAGGAACAATTGTTTTTATGATTTATAAGGGAAAAAAGGAAATAAAAATTGTACACAGTTAGCATTTGCATTCATTCATTCCGAGGTTTGATACACTTATACTTGGGGCCCAAGAAACATTACTGGCACTTCCATTCTTTCCCCTTTAAAACCATAATTTCGGAAGCTACTATTTTTTTAGTCTTACGTGATGCTTGATTTAATTAATTAAAAGCCAAATTTTGTTAATCGGTGTTCGTAATTTTTTAACTAAGTACATTTTTTTANATGCTTGATTTAATTAATTAAAAGCCAAATTTTGTTAATCGGTGTTCGTAATTTTTTAACTAAGTACATTTTTTTACTGTAATTTAATTATAAAAAATTTTAAGTCATGATTTTTAAACGTATTAAATATGTTATTATTATTATTTCTGAAAAAAATAATAATCTCGACGAGGAAATCAAGCAGGATTTCGAAAAGCACTCGACCGCAAACAGGCTTTAAGTCGTTTTCAACTGATGAGGTATAAAACCTTCGTCATTCCCTCGTCCAATTTTCCTGGGAGGAAGGAGAATCTACAACACAGAACTAGTGGAACACGCCACTGGCTGTTGTTGCGTTATTTACGACCCCGACAGCTGCCACTGGGGGTTTCTGTCGGGGTCAACCACTTCCCAGCCGGCACATCCACTGGGGTCGAAGGACCTCGACAATGGATCGGACCATTTCCTGGTCCACCGCGAGGGGGAGGGGCACCCCGCGGAGAGCTCGGCCTGCCCCAAACTGCCGTAAAAGCGGAAGGCCAGCAATAGAGTGCCCTTGCTCCGCTCCTTCGACATCGCTCTCCACACTTTTAAGATTGGTTTACCCCCCGCAGGATAGCCCTGGGACGACAGTTCGGGGATTTATTACAGAGCCTCACCCGCTTCGCCTCTTCGCCCCCTTGTCGCAAAAAAACCTACCACCCTCACGCGAGACCAGAGATGTGTTTCTGGATACCGTGTAGAGTAGTCTCGCTGCCCTTGTTACCACTCTTCCCAGTTATTTACCATTATCTACGTATTGCATAGGATCCCGTTTCACACGCCCGACTGTCGTCAGTCGGTGGGTCATGGAAGGCAAAATGTGAACGCACCAGAAATTTTAAAAAAACTGAGTCACAATTATTTTTGGAGCACGTCATTTTTATGTGTTGCCGTCGAGAAACTTCCAGAAACACCCTAAAAAAAAGTGAATTCGTCATATACTTTTGTGCTTAAAATGTATCACGTATCAAAGCAAACCTAACATATTTATATTATATTATTACATTATATCCAAAAACGATTAAGTCGATATGAAAATAAGAAAACTAAGTACGATCTAACAGAATGTTTTATAGCATCATTAAAATGAAATTGTTTAATTCGTGAATATTTTACGTATTGTTGTTTCTGAGACAGTAATTTTTGTACTATGCATATGTTCAAGGTATTTCAGACGAACGAGTGCAACCCAGCAAAGAAAAGATTTCGACAAAATTAACAGAATCGTTTTATTTTAAAATACCTTATGCTAAATTTTTTACGAACTCTTCATGCTGGCAACAGCCAACACAAATATGCAAGCAATTACAGATGACAAGAAGTTCCTCTAAATATTACTGTGGTGTTTTATGTCGTTCAGTGATGACAGCTTATTAACTATATTTATTTATTACTTATTCGTTTATTTGTTTATCGGTTTTCTATTTAACCATTTATTCATTTATTTGTTCATTTATATTTTTAAGTATTGTTAAGGTAATTATGTACTTATTTATTTACTTGGTATTGACTTATTGGTTTATTAATAAATGTGTTTGTTTATTAACTTAACTAATTAATTTTACATCATATTTATTTATTTACTTATTGAATCATTTCATATTTATTTATTTACTTATTGAATCATTTCATATTTATTAAAATTATAATACTTATTTAGTTATTTATTTATGGTTTTTCAATGAAAACTTATTTTTCCCACTGCCTTCCTTCACTTACCCATTTGGGGCTGCAGTGGTGTAGCTGCTAGAGTGCTCGCCTCCCGCCACGGCGAACCGTGTTCGCTTCCCGGCGGGGTCACGCCCGGATTTTCGCAAGTGGGAATCGTGCCGGACAAAGCCGCTGGTCTGCG